>VNJV01010417.1:0-21675 GCA_008042635.1 Drosophila nikananu
AAAACACAGGATCACGGCGATTGGCGTAGATTTTTATGTGGAGGCAATAGGTCCGCCTCGGCAATCGATTTGTATACCTTCATGAGATCCTTTTTCCCAATCTTCCGCTGGCAGTGGCTATTTGTTTAATCTCACTAATTTTGCTTAATATTTTCGTTATTTATATTTGACATAACAGACTTCATATAAACAAGGAATATAGCTGAATGTAAATGTTGCAAGGGAATCCCCAACATTAAAATTTTTGAAATATGTAGCAGTGGGAAAAGGCTATAAGAAAGCGAATCTAACGTTTAATAAAAGAATATAGATCCAGGCATGCTTAAATCCTTTCAGCACTTAAACATTTAATAAAATGGAAAAAAGAGTTAGAGAATATGTACCAGCATTGTAATATTAAATCGATATTTTAGCTATTGGGATCTATTAAAATAATTAAGAGTAAAAATATAAAAATATCACTGATGCCACAGAATATTAAATTACACGTCAAACAGAAAGTATATAAATCCTCTTATCATAATCAACATGTTCAATATAATACAATTTTTTTTGACATAATCATCGATTCAGAATTCACCACTTGATTGATAAAAATAATTCAATTATTCAAATTTTTTGCTCTTTCTGGTGTTACAACTAATTGGTCGTTCATAATTATGCACATGAAATTGAACCATAATGCCTGTTTTCCATATTAAATCAGTCTCTATGTGAATAAGCAAGGAAAGCAGTTGAAATTTAAAAGCATTTTTTTTATCGGAACAAAACTGGCGGGCACACAAACCAACAAGGCCACCGGCACATTTTCCACACCCCTGAAACCAGAATGTGCATCTGGTGGCCAGTGCACATGCATCTGTTTACACAACTATCTGTATCTGTATCTGTATTTGTGGTGTGTGTGGGTGGCCCAAGGTTACTTTACACATCCTTAACTGTGCCATTGCAATTTGTGTGCATTTTTAAGCTTTTCGTTTGCATTTGTTCTGCTTTTTGGCATTACTCTGCTGATATCTCGTTGTTTGCTGCGCTGACAATTCAAGTACGCACAGCGAGGAGTTCCGGCTGCGAAAGTAGCTCATTTGGATATGCATGCTTATTTGTGGAAAATAGTTCTTTTTATCTGCACCAGAATATAATGCTGACTGTGGGATTGTTCCAAGGGCTAACCGTTGGAAAAAAATGTGATGAATATCAAAGCAAACCAACAGCAGGAACACTTGTTTGAGAAGTGCTTAAGTATTTCATCTCTTCCAAGCTGAACGTAATGTACGTACTTAAAATATAATGTTTATAAGACATGGAAGATTCCAATAATGTTTATCAGTCTTCAAAAACGAATGAAGGTGGATGAAATATTATTTCTTAACTCAATAACCTTTTTTATATATTCTTTTTATCCCAAAAACGACTCTTAAAGGCAATTTAAAAATTTTCTAGAGTTAATACCTAATGTACAACTAGCGTACTAGTAAAATAGCAAAAACTCCAAATATATTTAAATGAATATTTTAAAACAGGAAGATGACTTTAATTATTTGTACACTTTAATTTTGAGTAAGCTATTCATATACTTTGTTATTTAATATTTGCATTAAAATCTCTTAATTTATTTGATGCACTACACATACAACTTTAAGAAACTTATTGAAAGGGAAACAGTATGAATTTAACTTTAAGAAAATTAGTTTAATTGTCAGCTAATATGAGTTGAAGTTGACAGGCCGCCTTCAAGTTCTCTTAGACGAAACTCCGGAAGGCATCTACCAGCTCCTTGATAGATCTTTCAGCAGCGGCTTTCGCGTTGCTTTGGCAGAAAATTAAGTGCATTTTGCTCAGGTGTGACCCCCCAGAGAAAGCCTAGAGGCAACGATAACAAGGAATGGACTGAAGAATCCATTAGGGTTGGCCAAGGCACATCGTTTCGTTTGTCAGGTGCTTGCTGCTAGGCGGGGAGTCAGCGAAATGGCCGACGCCTTGATTACCGCCGTCTACACGGGCCTGCTCTCCATGGGGATCCATCCTCTACCGTCAGCCACTGTGGCCACTGCCACGGCGAGAGTCGTGTCCGAAAGGGAGGCCATCGCTCCGTTGGGGAGCTACCCATTTCGTTGCCAACTTTTGCATGGATCTGACTCTGCAAAAGGCGTGGACTTGGACTTGCAGCTCCAACTGCATCGGCTTCGTGTGGTGGTAAGCCTGCCCAGCACTGACGCAGCGGCTGATTGGACTGGGCCTGACCATCGGAGCACCAACTCTGGTGTCACGCTGATATATCGAGCATTTTTTGGGGAAGAATCTCAATCCCTGTGGAGTTTTTGGCGGAATTCGGGCAGGATGTCAGTCGAATGAACAGGCGATGTCCAACAGCAATGGTTCTTCGCAGCATGTGCTCCGTTTGGGGCAGGGAGACAAAGAGATGCAGCACATGAAAATGGTGGATGACCAAAGCGGATGACCAAGTCATCCTGCTGCCTATTAAAGTTAAAGGGTAAAATTCCTCATTTATTGAGAGGAAAAGCAAGTTCTCTAAAGAACTACAGATGCAAACTTAGATGCCTGTTATATTATCATACAAATAGTTCTACAAAATCTAATAAATCGGTCAAGGTCATACAAAAAATACGAAATAATTATAACATATTTACATGTGTCATTGGCGTATTTATTTGATTAATTGTCTTGTTAAATAAATATTTGTGCTTCTTAATTCAGATCAATCGGAAAACTCAACATATTTAAGTATTTAATTTCCTCTTTACATACTTTCCAACATAATGTAAAACCTTTAAGAATTCAACATAGAAAATACATAATAAATTTCTTGCAAAAGCCTTTAAATGGACACTACAAGTCTTTAATTAAACTTAAAGTAAACTTTGGCTTTATTTCCGCATTTCCTTTGAAAAGAAAAGGAAGTCAAAGTTCGGTAAAATGAATGGGCAAAGTTCGTTCAACGAATGTTCACCTCTAATATAGCCATGAAAGGGGTAAATTTTCAAGTTGGCCCGCCGACTAATTATGGAGCGTTAAAATATTCAAAAGTTCAAAACAAGCTCGTCATTCCTCGTCTGGCGGCGTTTATTTGCGCACAGCAATAAAAACGGTGAAAAAATCTGCATAATTATTTGCGCTAATTTATGCAACACTCCCCGGAAAGTCTTCCACCTTCCACCACAACCAACCGCCAAAAGTGGGAGCCAACAGCTGCGCCTACTAAAAATAGCGACTCCAGGTATTTCGGTGCGTGTCCCAAGTATTCGAATCGATAAGGGAAGCCAGAAGAAATCATTCCAATCATTGGCAGAATGATTAATTTGATTTCCCTGCTCATCGGAGAGAGAGAGAGAGTGAGTGCGTATGAGTAATAAGATGAAACTTTTTTATGACAGCCTCCGGGTGTCGGGGTAAATTATGGCCACCGTCGCCGAGACTCCTAGGATGTGCTGTGTCGCCTGGATATATCCTTCCTCCGCAGCACCTGCGTCGCATTGTGGTCCTGCGGCGCACGTGACTGCGGCGTCGTCCTGGTTGAGACTCGGATTTAGACTCACGACATTGTAATCGCTTATTACCGCTGCCAATCGCTAGTGAAAGTGGAGGACGCAGCCAGGACGAAGCCTTGGCGTATAATATATATGTTCGTCGTCTTGGGTTTCACTTTCAACTCATTTATCTTCATTGAATTGATTTTATTTCTGTCGACGCAGCTCCCTGGCTAAATTAGGGAACAATGTGATTGATCTGATACTGGAATAGACTTTTCCGTGATGGGTAAGTCACTCGATGATCTCGGAGACCACCATTTGTTTCGGACATATCTATGCTTTACGCAATTGACAACATAAGCTTTAGTCTTGTGCTCGCTCGACTTACCTCGGAAAAGTCACCGATCTATATACACGCCTTTATGTATACAGCTGTTGTGTTTTTTATGACCATTGGCAGTTTTATTGTCCTGACTGCTGGCGAAAGTAATCCGGGGCTCTGGCCTGCTGCTTCCTCTCCGGTCAGCTGGGACTGTCGAAAATCCTTTTCTTTTAAGCTCGCGTATCCTTTTCGTCCTTTAGCGCTGTTGTTTCCTTTTTTATTTGCCTGGTAGGTGCTCACACAATTGCACACGCACACTCACTTCTTTGTACATGGTATCGGGAAACCGTTTGGCCGAAATTGTTGATATTTCATATTTCGCGCACCAACAAATCATTTTATATCGAGTTTTTTTGAGCGAATTTCAATTGCTTTCACTTCTCACGGGTTCAGATGTTATTTGCTTTTGCTTGCCGCTTTTGTTAGATCCTTTGTTGAAATTGAATCGTTTGCTACATTTCTATTTGTTTAATTTCCCTTTTCATTTGGGGTTTCATTTATATTTAAAATTGCCGAGATGCGTTTGGGTTATTTTAAGGCTTCAAATTAATAAAAAATAAGCGAGTTTTATTAAATCATTCACATTTTCCCATTATATTTTTGGTATATTTACAAATGGGAATTCTCGGGTTTCATTCCATTTGCACAGCGACATATGGAAATCGTTGTTGTCGGAACCATCGAGGGAAGAAAAACCCGTTGGCCTGAATTTATTTTTTGATATAAATGTGAATCCGTTGCGTATTTTCAAGTATTAACTAGCAGTTTGGCCAAAAAAGTTATTTAAAAGTCAATTTAAACAATTGTTCAGTCAGGAATTATATGGTATAGGTTAATTGAAAACTTCTATTGTACTGTGGGCTAATATGAAAATAATCCTTTCTTTTCTTTTTGTTTACCAAGAAAATCCACTAAAAAAATACATATTTTTAAGCTCAAGTTTTAATTTGTTATTCATAATAAATGTGTATTTGTTCTTTTTATGTATTACGGAAATTTTAATGCAATCGTTGACAAACGCAACCCATTTTTTGATTTAGTTACTTTTTGAATAAGTCAATAAATCAACAAGAAATTCTGCCTTTTTAAAATGTAATCGAAACATTTACAAAACAAGAAAATATTGAATATAAATATGGGCTAAGAACAAAAAAGGAGTTTGCTCTTGGCATAGTTCTGCATGAAAATAAAAATTAGCTAGTTGAACTTCCTTTCAATTATACTATGTGACAGTAATAAATACAATTTTTATTTTATAAATGAATGAGTTTTAAGATTGAAGTAAAATATGTAATAATCTGATATGTATTTATGAAATTTTTACATATTTCCATATATAGGTAAATATTTATTCATATTGAGCTTATATTGATTTATATTATTTCAATGAGGAATCAAGTGTTTACTGTAACGTAATAAATGTTTTAATTTCTAGGCGGGAACTCAGTGGCTCTTCCACTTTCGATGTTTTTCCGTTCTGCTATTTGGGAATTAAAATTGGCTTAAGCGTTTAAAATAGAAAAACTCAAAAAGTTGGTAATGTAAAAACGAAACCCGATTTTTAATAACTCCTTTCGGACTCAGCTGACTTTGGTGGTTCAACAGCCATTGCCTACGTTTGGTAGGTTCTCTGTCGTCGCCGATTTTGCCGGACTTAATTATTCCATCCGCGGCGATTAAACCTACAAGGGCCTAATTGCATGCAAGGCGTGCTTCAGCGGGACAAATAAAAGGCATGCAATGGGTCCTGTATTCCCAAAAACCAAATAAAAAAAAAAAAACCCCAACGTCAATGACCGTTAAGTGGAATGTGAGCGATGTGGCTAACATTATTTTTTTTATTCATCCTTTCATTTTCTTTTTTGGTTAGATTTCTGCAAACACTTCTTGGGCGCCTGCCCTACGCAACATAACGTGAGACGGGAGAACGGCATAAAATAAATAAAGATGGAGGAATGCCGCAGGGCAGCAGACAAAGGAGACGGTGACGCGACTCCGTAACGGATTCTCAAGCCATGGCATACATTTACATTTACATTTCCACAGGATACGCATGTGTTTGTCGATTCGCTTTAATTTCGCGTAGATAAAAGGACAACTTTTGCCCGAAACACACACATTTTCAATTGCTCACATTTACAGTCGCACACCCACACTCACACTACGACACACGCCCGCGGAGGGGAAACGACGGAGAGCAAAGGACCTCAGTACCGCTGCCACGTGCAAGTTTCCGGCGACAGAGCGATTTTGACTTGTGTCCACGACGCACGAGTGTATTCCAACGACTGAAGCGGTACTTCGTCGGTGGCCAGGCTTCAGGCTTCTCGTCGGCAATGTGGGTTAAGCTCCATACACAGAGAGAGAGTGCGAGCCAGAGAGCCTGGAAGTGGAACGTGTCCTGCTCTCCGAAGCTTTCGCTCTTAAACCGAATCAGCTGTTCAGCCGATGAAAATCGGGGAAAAGGAAAACCCCCAAAACAACAATAAGGAATTAAGTCAATTCGGTGGCACTTCTCTCTCTCTTTGTTTTCCACTTCGCCCCCTTTGGGCGCTGCCTCCCTTGTTTTGTCCTTTGATTTTACTTTTCTACGAATTTCATGCCGACGTTATAACCGCAGTCACATGGCGACAGCCCCACTCAGCTTTTATTGGGGCAGGTAATGGTTCCTCGATGTCATGGCCTATCAGACAAATGGCAGGGTTTTTTATTCGATATTTTAATGGCTTATCCAGGGGGATATGCATACTACATTCATGGTAAAGGACATGTTGGAACCACGCATTATCCAAAAATTTGTAACTGCCACATATAAATTCTGGGGAGAAAAGTACTTTGAATGTTTTAAAGTTTATTTGAATTCCCCAGCTATAAAGTGAATTTATTATAAATATTATTATCACAACGCGCATTAGTTTATGTTTTGTTTTTGTAAAGGTATTTATTTATTTATTTACTTTAAACAAATAACAATTATCCGCCATGAATTATAAATTAATTAATAATTCACTATTAATATATACGTAAAATCTCTTTGATGGTTTTGTATTTTGAATAACCAATAAACCCTCAGTTTTTGGTAGGGATATATGTATGATTCTACTTATCTGTGTTTATCAGCATTCTTTTATTCTTTTATATTAGTTTTCAGAGACAATAAAGGAAAATTTCTACATTATCATGATTCACAATCGAATGCATAATATTATGAACAGTTAAAAACAATGTACAAAGTAACTAATACTGCTTTTAACATTGTCCATCCCTTAATTTTGTACTTTCTCTTTTTACATAATTAAGAATATAAATTCTATTAAAAAAAGTCTAATCAACATAAATTAGGACAACAAAATGTTTAAATTCCTTAAAATAAAATGATTGCTATGTATTTATTAAATTAAATTTTTAATTTTTTAAATTATGTTTTTGCAATGACATTGATCTTCTGATTTCAAAAAATGAAAGCTTATGTTTTAAATTAAACAAAACAAGAATCAGTATATAGTGTAAAGTAATATTATATATAATAGCAACTCACAAAAGTCCTAAAAGCTTCTACTTAAAGTATGACAAACTTCAACATGAAAACTGCTGTTTGATGTATTTTGCCCCATAACTCTTGGCCCCGGAAATCTCACACATGTCGGCGGACAGAGCGCTAACAAGACAAACCAGTTTACCAGCAGTGGCTTCAGCGGCCACCGCCTCCTTTGTCATCGTCAGAAGCGCAGAGAAAACCGAAAAAACAACCCGAGAGCAACAATGACAACTCCAATGAATGGCGACAAATCAGTTAGCTAAATGTTGCCGAGCCAGGCGTGCGTGCGATTTGACCGCAGTTCGTGTAATGCCATCATCGAGAATCCATACACAGGATGATGAAGGACAAAGAGTCCTGAACATAATTGAAAGCGAATGGCAGCGAGGCGAGCGTCACAAGAGAGGGGGATGAAAAACAAGTGGAAATAATTTCGTGGCATAAATCATGGCACGCCAACTTATTACAGTAATTTCATGATAAATGTCCGATAAATAAATATATAAATAAAGGTCTCGCTGTAGCGAGGAGACGCGGAGATGTCTAATGAACTAGCTGCTGAAATCATGCTGTGCAGGAACGGTCCACGCGGCGTATGCGTGACGCTTGATGGCTCATGTCTAATTGGATTAATGAGAGGTTATTGCCCCCATTCTCCATTACTCCCGTCCGGAGAGTCTGTATTACTCGTTCCCACAGTCGTAAATATTCAAAAATAACAATGGCTAATCAGCCATACACACATATATACACATTCAAACGGGCTGTCGGCCACAAGCACACCAACATAAATCAAATTATTTTCTATTTAATTTTGGGCTTTCTTGCGTTGACAAAAACCAAAAGCCGTGAAGCTTAGTTTTCGGTTCCTGAAACGTTGAGCCATGCCACCGTGGACATCTGCCATGATTATGCTCGGCGCGTGTTTGTTTCGCTGTATTATATAAACACTAAGAGAAATTATAAACTTTATAATTAAATATTTATGTACCTGAAATAAATTTCTCTAAAAAAAATAATGTGGAAACCAAATTAGCAATCAATTCATGAGTATTCGTTGCCAATTAATATATACTTATTTGAAGTCAAGATCTCAGAATTAAATATTTATTTAATACTTTAAAGTATCTCACATAGAATAGGTAAATACCAAATATATCAATATGTACTATAAAATCTTATTTTTAAGTGTAACTAAAGCGTGTGTGGGTTGCTCAAAATTTATAGGCTTCACAGGATGAGCTTGAAATTTAATCGCGACGTTTCAAGTTGACCTGTTTTCAAATTCTTGCACTGCGAATAAGTTCCTAAGCGGAAATACTTTGCCTGGCAAAAAGTCAAATATAAGTCACTAAAATATGGCCCGGATATCAAGTATCATGGGGTTATCACAGAGCTTTGACAGCTCTTCTTTCTCTATGGAAATACAAATCTGAGACAGCATATCAAACGCTTTCTAGTACGCAAATTCCATACCAGAGCATGTCAGACAGTGAGGCGTTAAACGGGCTTGTAACAAATTTAATTTTTAATTAATGCCATTAATGGCAGCAACAACCGCGTCGGAGGAATGTTTTAATGGGTTAAGACTGCGAAAACACAGCGACACGCTGCGCAGAAAATTTTAACGCGCAATTGAAGTCTACAGCCGTCCGAAAATGTGGGCCCTTTGTCTGTTTTCCCATCCGTCCGGCAGTCAGTCAGTCTCTGGGCAAGATGGAAACAACCGCAAAACAAAACTTTGCAATTTGCTGCGAGTACAAATTGGAAATCCCCCCTTTTGGTGGCAAGGGTGGAGGAGTCGGACGAGACAATGCCCACTTAATGCGTGGCCACGAGCCGATCCGCACTTTAATTGTTGATTATACAAATTGTTTGATGCCCCGGCCCAGGGTCCATGGTCCACGGTCCTGTATCCGTTGCAAGGCCATAAAATATTCAAGTTGAAGAGTGCGGCGCGACAGGCAAGCACTAAAAACCACAAATGGTAGCCGGCCGTGACGGGAGTATGGAGATGAGGAGGCGGACGTGGAGGCGACATTGGCATCATTGCTGTTGTCATCCGCGATGGCCGCGTAAAAGTGTAATTAAGTTCGCGTGTCGCACATTTAATTGTTTTTTAATGAATGAGGGAGCAAAAATCATTTTACACACCAGCTGCATTTCATAGGCATCCGGCGTGGCACAAGGAGCAGCCAGCAGGGACAGCACAGTTTCCTGCAGGATCCCCCTCATGATGCATTTTTCTGATGGTTTTTCGGGCCCTGCATGGCAGCCGCGCGAAAAATTGTATTTTTCCCGCCATCCTTGTGTGTGCCGCCAAAAATTTAATTATTTCCGTTTCTCTGATTTGTTTGAGGTCCGAATTGAAAAAAATGGCCAGCCATTTAAATATGCCGCGAACCCGAACAATTCTTATGGCAAACATTCCACTTTCAGTCGGTTGTCGCTCTGTTTACAAGTGAATTGATTTCGCTGGCAACGGGCTGCGGACATGAAAGATTTATTTGCAAATAAAAAATGCTCGACTTACATTGAAATAAAATAAAGCAGAGCGGCGAGCGCACAAGGGGAATATGATACATAAAATAAAGGCAAATGGACTTAGAGATACGCATTTAGTTCAAGTTTCAAATTTATCTGCCGCCTTCATATATCACATTTAAGTTGATTTGGCATTGAATTTATGATACAAGAAATGCAATAATGCATAAATAGAATATATTTATCGGCAACAATTTCCAAACTATTAAAAATTCTGCCGTAAATCAATAGGAACTCAGAGGCAAATGCGATTTATGCGATGCCAGCACTCGATGCTCGCCTGTGTGTGTAATTCGCACAAAATATTTTCTATGCAAATTGTGGAGGAGACGACGTCCGTCGATTTCTGGCGATGCTGGGAAATATGCAAGAAGTGTTTCGCCAAAGTAAAATACTGCAAAGAACGGAGCCAGAACAAGAATAAAATATACGAAATGCCAACCCGCAAAATGCCGACTGCCGAACGTTGGTGGGTTTCTCCTTGTGCTTATTGGCGCACTTTGCTCCTTTTACGGTTGCATGAATTTTTGAGCAGCTTCACTTCCGGTTATAGTAGCCGGAAATTGCAACAGAAATACTTGCCGAACACACACTCACACATACATGGCATATGTACGACATTTGTATGCAAATACCCAGCCGATGATTTTGCATATGTTTGTCCACGAAGTGCCACGGTGCGTATGCGAGATGTTGCCCTCCTTGCTACGCTTTTTTATTTCCCCAACATTCACCTGCATCGGCTGGTTTCTTCCGCATAACTCTCTCCTTAACCCTGGACAGATATCCTTTCCTCAACCCTCGGGGCTTTTGAAGGCTGCCCGTATTTATGAGTCACATAAAAATGGCAAATTTGTGGCAGTCATTGAGTTATTTTCAGGTGTGTCTCTCCGCTGTCTCACTGGGGAAGAGTTTTCGCAGGGAATAAGGAGGAAACTACGATGGGGGGGAAGCATTTTCCAAGCTAAGTAAGTGGGATTTGCATATTTTATATGGCAAGGATTTGTAGAATTTTTTCCAGAATGCTGAGAATTTCGTAGCATTTACATTTTTTTGACAGTTTACGACGGCCGCGAAAAAAAAAATAAATATATAAAAAGTACAGCAAGGCGGTGACTTCAGTTTGGAGTAATTGAAATATTTATGAATGTTTTCCAAACTTATATTTAATCGAAATTTACGAAGAAAATACTTATATTTCAATGTTCTCTAAAATTAATCAGTGATCTTAAAATCCTGTCCTTCATAAAATTAATTTAAACTGAGAGGTATAAAACAAAAACCTAAACTAAATCTAAACTAAAGTATTGAATGAAGCAGGTATTCATTTTCAGAAAGGTCTTAGGTTCTTCTGTTGGGTTAAATATGGTTAAGTTAATTTTGTATTTAACTTCCTGGACAACTAATAGAAAAATATAGTTTCCTTATTAAAAAGTATAATTTAAACTTTCATCTTATACTTATTTCTTTAATATTTACAGTGTTTCAAGTCCCTTTAATAATGATGACAAAAGTTTTCTCCGAAAGCGACAGGTTCTAATTAAACTTTGGCCCCTTTATGGCGTCGGCCGTCAAGTTAACCGCGATTAACACACAATCAGCTTAAACGCTCGACCCTTTGCAGCCGGCGCTGACATCCCGCCACCCCTCGCCCCGTGGGCTCGCGGCATATCCTGGTCCATAGGACAATGCGCTGAAAATTCGAGCTTTATGCTCAAAAGAAATTGACATAATTTTAAAATATAAGAACGCGGCGAAAAGGGCGGCGAAGATGCCAAAATAAAAAGACAGAACACAGCCCAGGACAGCAGCGAGCTAATAAGTGTCCTTCGCCTGGCACCAGGGACGACGATGGCGAAAAGAAGACAAAAAAAAAAAAAAGAAAATGGCAACAAAAGTAATTGAAGTGGAGGAGGGCAGGAGTGACATCGATGTCGGCGTTGGCATCGTCAGCATAAAAGTTTTATTAAATGATTAAGTTAAGGCAACGGGCGAGGCCCCAAAAAGTAGGCAGCGAAATTTGTCAAATTTCAGCTGCCGCTCTCCCATTTTCAGTGCGGCGGGACTTTTGAATTTTTGATAGTCATGCCCTTTGTGTCTGATTTCAGCTACTGCCCACAGCCCGGCACTCGACCAATTCCGCCCCCCTTTGCCGCAGCTTATTAAATATAACACTATACTTTGCTTGCGCCGACGACATTCATGAATTATTCAGTGCGTAGTCCTTCTGCTTCGCCTCCATCTCCTCCACACATTTTCGCAGTCCTCCTTTGTTTTATTTTTTTTTCGCTGTTAATTTTCGTACAGAGCAGGACGAAACAAAAACAAAAAAGCAAAAAAAAAAAAAACTGCACTGTAATTTATTTTAATAGGCTTTCTGCTTAAAAGGAAAGCGCGAAGCTTTCCGGTTTGTTTTCCGTGTGCTTTTGTTTGCTCTCATAATCTTTGCATTACCTGCCTGTCGCCCGGAAAGCGTGCCTTTAAAATGCATTAAAAAATGTTATGAATGCCTTTGCATACATGCATAAACATACGTATTCGAGGACCGCCCCACCGGCATGCCACACTTTTTTTTCGGGCATTCCCTTTGTCTTGCTGGCGTGACAAATGTTTAATTACCTTGAAAGCATTTGAGACTTTTATTAATGCCAAACATAACTTTTATCATTAAATGAGTTTTGTATTTATTAAGGGTCTTAAAAGTAATGAAATTATGCGGGAAATTTGAGAGGCTGCGTTCTAATTTGAATAAATAGATTTTGGTGGGGGAAACTGAGAAAATTAAAGTGTTTGGGAAAATAATTGCCATTTAATATTATCAGTAATGGAGTTTAACGTAATGTGCTATTAATTAGGGCTAGAATTTTAAATTATGAAAAGAAAATATTTTCATTATACATTTTAAAGAATGAATTTGAGATTCTAGTTAGGGAACAAAGCGCCTTTCCGTTTTTCCTCAGAATTCTCAGGCTTTTTCAAAAAACTTGCCAGGCCCAAAAAACTATTTTGAATGCAAATCTGTTGTCTGCATGTGAGTAGGGATTGTGTTTTCTGTTATTTTATGGGCTCAGAGCATTGTCTATGCCCCATGTGTGTGCGATTCCATTTGCACACACGCAATGAGGGCCCAGACATTTTGGACTATCCATAAATTTGGCGAGCATAAAACACGCCCAGCGAATTAAGCCGCCAGCGGAGGGCGGGGAAATGGGGAACGCAGAATTCCAGTCGTTACCAAAAGCGATGACTGAACAGAAATAATTCGGCAAACAAATTTCTAAAGCAGTCTAAACAATAAAGCTAAACAATAATTTCCGCCTGCGCGTTGAAACTTCCGCTTCCTGTCAGGCGTTGCCCGTAAAAAGCAAACAGGCAAACAGCAGAAACAACGTGGTGGTGAGGCGGGCTACTTAAGACAAAACAAAGACCATGTGTGTGGTTGCCTTTTGACGGCGTGCGTGTGTGTGGGAGTGGCGGTGGGCGGGGGTGTACTTTTTCTTGACACTCAAACAAAGGATAATGGGAAGGAATGCATGTGGAAATGCAGCAGATTGCATTTTCGGTTCCCTTTGGCGATGTCTGTTTGATAATTTATCGCGTTTATCTGGCGGCGCTGCTCATAATTTATGCAAAGGCTTTTGTGAGCACAACCGAGCCCCGCTAACCCGTCCCACTTGAAGCCTTTTGGCAGGCCATTTTACCCCTGGCAAACCGTTAATTGTATTCAGAAAGCCAACCGGAAACGGAAATAGGTTCAAGTTGGGTGTGCCTGTTTGTGTTTGTGTGTGTGTTTCTGCGACTGTGCCTGTTTGTCGCGACCATTGCGGCTCTAATCTTGGCAAACGCAGCAGGAAGTGGAAGAGCGGTCCTAACAGGAGACGGAGATGGCGACATGGAGGATTCCGGGGGACAGTGGGAGGAGTTGCTGGATACGGATGCGGAGAGTTGTCCCAGTTGCGTTTCCGTCTTGGTCAAAATCTTGGCAAGTGTTTGGCGCTCTTTCTGTTGTTGGCAACTTGTTAATTTAATACCCCACCGATTCCAGGCCAAACCTTCATCAAGCATATGTTTATTTACAGGGTTTTTGGATTAAAATCAATAAGCCTACAAATAAGTATTACAGTTTGAGAATTTCTATTAAATTGAATATAAACCATTGCCTCCTATAAAACAAACTAAGAGAATTACAAAAATGTACTCATTTTGTGTACATTTTTAAGTGATTGATGTTTCGTGAGTTGAAAAAGGCTCAATTTCATTACATTGAAAAGCAGACACCGGCAATTTGATTGCCGCTCAATTGGAAAGCTCATTTGCACGGACTTTAACCCAAATGAAATGCAATCAAAATGAAGAGTGCAGCTGAAGTTTCGTTGTCACTTCCATTTTCAATTTGGCACTGACAGAGGCAGGAAACCGGAGACTTCGAGGCCAAGTCAAAGTGAGTAAAAGACCAATGAACCGCACACAGTTTTCGGAATTGTCGAAGGCTTTAATTTGATTGCCGGAGCTTCTGAGTGAAGGGTAGGAATGATTATCGGGCGGAAAATTCGATATATATCGATACAAAATATTGTATTGAAAAGGAAATTCTTAAAACTAACCCTAAATATATGTTTCAGTACCCAGAATATAAACAAAATTATTTGAAACTCTTTTTGAAAGCGTATTCTTTTTTTATGCACTTAAAAAAAGTTAATTAAGGCTTACAGTTTTTATATGCAAATTAGTTAATCAATCATTTATTTCTACGATATTGATAGATCGATATTGGGGGCCATCCCTAGTGAGGAACCAGTAAATCGAGGAGGAAGCTGCAGCTGACTGAGTGACTGACTGCCGGGGCAGTGTGCATAAAATTAATGAACTCGATGGCCTCTTCCCTTGTCCTGCCCGGTCTTCGTTTTTAGCCAGGACAATTACTTAAATTCCTCGTGCAGGGAGCTCGAAGAACCCTCGACTGCGCTGTATCGGGGCCACTTAAAGTGCACTTTAAGCCACTTAAATATTTATCAAAATATTTAGGGAACGAGCGCGACAAAATAGAGGAAAAATAAATATAAGCAAGGCATTTCATTCTATGGCATCAGTTGGGGTATTTCGTTTTCAATTTGTGTCGCGCTTTTCATTCTCCTTTTTTGTAGTTGTCCTAAGTGGACCTTGGACTGTGTCCTGTCGCCCCTAAATGTGACAGGACGTCTGTCTTGATGTCGGTCTGTCGCTCCTTTCTTACTCCATCTCCGTCTGTCTGGGCCAGCACGGAAAATTGGCCCGTTTATTGTACAGTGTGCAGCCGAGAGATGCAGTCTTCCCTCAGTTTCTCAGTTCTATTTTTAATACTCTTAAGAGGGCTGAAATTCAACTAGTTGCCAGTTATAGGAATTTTTAAAGTGGTTTTAATGTTTGACACACTTTAAGAGTAAGCTCTGGTTTAATGGTTTCTTAACATTTTGTATATTTAAAATAAATTTGAATAGGTAGACCAAGGTTTTTTTTTTTATTTTTTACTTAGGTCTTATTGTGTTAAGTATTTTGCTACATTGGTGGCACTTACCGCATGGAAAGGGTAGAAATAATTCGTATTTAGCTACATTATCTGCTACCACTCCTTGTTTTTCATAGCTACTTTCCGCCAGTCTCAGCACGGCCTTTCTTTATACTCAGTCACTCAGTTTGGACTGTCAAAACAAGCTGAAGAAATTCAGAAAAAGAGAAAAAAGGAGGTATTATGGGACAACCAGAAAAAGGAGGGATAGGTAGATGAGCAATGCAATTTTATAGCACTTGACATTTGACCATTTTGCACTTGTAGTTTTCTTGAACTTTGACCGAAATATTTTTTTGATATGTATTTTGAAAAGACTTTACGGGGTAACACTCTTATACGTCATTCTTTAACAGGATGCAATATTTTGTTCTTAAAGTAACACTTCATTCTTACTGTTACTGTTACTGTTGTTACCTAATGTTTTATGTAATTCACATCCGACTGAAAAGTGGAACAAGATCTATTATTATTTTCTGAGCAATAACAACCGTCCACTTAAGGCCATAAAAGGATTTAACAATTCTTAACACCATCATGTTCTAGCCCTACCAAGAACTTTATACAGAAACAAGATATATGCGCCTTTAATCGAGTTTCTCCGAGATCACGCCGGCATGCGCACAATTTATAACACAATATTATATATCAACAGCTTAGACCACAAGCGATATATATAAATTAACACAGTTACGCTGCCGCTTATTCAATAGAACGAATGGAACGCTGGGGCTGCACAAACACCAGCATTCGAGCAGTAACAACATCGGTGGGAGCAAAACACAAATAATGGCGTTGATATTTGATGCATATATATCCTGCCGCCCCCAAAGGTCCATATATCCATGTCCGTCTGTGTGCGTTGCCCATTTATATGGATGCAGTCCGGCGGTGCTGTATTGTGCATTGTGGAAACGCTTTACGGGATTTACCTGTGTTTTAGTTTCAGGGGGGAGCGTAAATTAAACACAGCAGCTGCTGACATGACACGATAGATTGGCAAGGGATTGCCGCTGGAATCTGGGGAGCCAGTGGAGCCCGTTCGGGTTCCAGGGAGGTGGACATTGCTTTTTTATAGAGCTGTTCAGGGGCTGTGTTGGCAACATCACTATGGCACACATGCCATTGATAATTTATGCCAAAAACGCGTGACAACCTGCAGGTTCAGGTCCCTGCAGCACCCGCATCCGCATCCGCATCCGGATGTGTATGTTGGTCAAAGACAAATGCAGCTTAAGGCCAATCATGGGGGGCCATCAGTGGGGGATCTGGGTGACGAGCTAACCAAGCCCTGATTTGTTGGCTACCAGCTTTCAACTGTAATATGTAAATATTTAAAAAAGAGATTATTAAATTAAAAATGGGGTATTACAGAAAGCGTAATAGTTATGTAGCAAAAATGTAAAGAGCATAATCTGAGCATATTAGGATTTCCTTGTTTTTGTATGCGAGGATTTGTTGTCGAATGTTAACTCTTAGTTTCTTCAAATCCTAATTGATATTATTCAAACTGTTCTACAGACACAACTGGCTGAAACCGCCCTTCGGCTTTGGCACCCAATGGGACTTAACCCGCTTTTAAATAAATTTCTCTTGATTCTATTACGACCCCTGCCTGTTGTCCTCTGAGGACGATTACACGGCAGCTCCTCTCTAACCCAATGGCTGCTGCATATCAATGAGCTGGCCAAGGCTTGTAATACATCAAAATCCACATTGATAATCCTGAGACCCCAGCCCAGGGACGACAACCGGAACGGAGAACGAGGACAGCTGCATCGTTGTGCCCTGCATTGATGGAGGGTTGGCTGGCCATTCCACATGCTCGATAGACTTTATGCCAGTCGCAAAAATGTTGCAACGAAATTTATTGTGCATCGATTTTGCTGAACAGATTTTGCCCCATTGAAAGTTCTGTGCAACAAAATGTTCGAGGCAGCTCAGCCTCTTTCACATTGTTTCGAGATGTGAACAAAGTATGTGCACTGTGTGCTGTATGTTGTGTGCCGTGTGTGCGGGGCATTGTTTCATTATGGGGGAAAACAAAACAGAACAAAACACGCTTAAACATTTATGTTTTGGTGCCGCATGCAAAAGTAGTTTGCTGCATGAGGAGCAGAGCGGCTAAAATGATTTATGCATTTTGTACTTCCAATGTGCCACATTGTTGAAAGAGTTGAGTTGAGTTGTGCATTGTCTGCGGCAGGATTGTACACCACGAACCCGCATCGATATGCAGCCATAGTACTCGTGTTTCCTATTTTCCTATTCGAGTACAAGAATTTTTGGTGTCCGAATTCGTGACTAACATGTTTGAATGTAAAATACAAGATAACAGATTCACAGCTGCAAAGAATATGCACGAATGGATAAAGCTAGTCCTCAAGATTTTTCCAGATTCACGTTTGATTCCAATTAAAAATCATAACCGGAAAGTGCTAACAAAATTACCGACTGCCAATTTGTAATTAAGCTGCTCAGGATTTTAGAAAGGATATCGTTCCTTCGGGGTGGAAGCTTTAGGTATGTGTCCATGCACAACGAGAAATTATGTACCTTCTAGAGAAATTCTTTATTTAAGCAAAGAAAAGTTCATAAATCACACATATATGGTATATAAATATATCGAAGTATATAGGAAACAAGTATTTGATTTAAATGTTGCACCTATAAGGACCGAAAACAATTTGATTCATCATAAAAAGATTAAAAGTCTTCTTACTGATTGCAAATGAGTATCATTTCAAAGTATCATTATAGCATTAATTTTATATTTAAATATCCCAAATTAAAAGCAGAACTTGGCCTTGTTTTAATCTCAGTGCATTTGAGTGGTTGTATCCATGGCTGGGTGTCTTGGGCGTGGCCGCCTGGCTGTCAGTGTAAAATGCATTCGCAACCAAGGCAATCAAACAAACTAAGCGAGCGAGGGCAACAAAAACAGCAGCGGAAAACGCTGGAAACTGTGGCAAATTAAACGCGATCCAGCGAATCGTTTGCTTTTCCCCCCCAAAGCCCCCTGGATCTACCCCATTCGGCTCTCTACCCCCACTTCCCTCTTGCGCCGGCGTTTGCTTTCAGGGTGGTTTGGCTTAAGACCAAATGAAATTAAAAGCGAATGTCAGGACATAAGCACTAAATTCAATTTATTTTGCTCAAACTATATCCTTTCCTTGCATTTTCCCAGCCAAGCCAAAGGCAAACAAAGGCAGACGAGAGAGAGAGGGAGAGATATTATTTTCCCTGAATAAGAAAATACGAAAAGCAAATGCTCTTGTTTTACTTCAAGTTTAGGATGATAAAGTTAGTGGAAGTTTGAATAATCGTTCCTTGTAATTGTAATTATATCGATACAAACTGATTTACTAATCGAAAAGCGTTTAATATCTTAGGCGTTATATCAGTATATTAAACAGCATCTCAAACTTGTCTTAATTACTTTATTTTATTTTATTTTCTGAGCTTGTAAATTAAACCTATATAAGTTTATAAATTACATGAACTAATATACAAAATACAATTTTGTTTTTGCTGATGTAATAGCTTTTAAGCAAACAATTTTATAAATTGTTGTCAGTGAGGTATACCATTTTGTCATTGAACCCAAAGAGCACTATTCCCCGGAGGTCAGAGTAAAACTAAAGTAACATCAGCAACCACAACAACAAAGCCGCCATTTGCTCTTAGCTGAGCTGAACTTCCATTTGGTGTTTATGCTTTTGGCAGGCAGCTACATCGACTCCCCGGTCATCCCACCACAGGCTGTCCCTCCGTCCCTGTCGCTCTCCGCTCGCCGACTCGCTCGCTCCTCCGCCTGCTCGAATTTGGACGGAAGTTGCACTGCCAGACGGTGGCCGCCATTTTGCACGAAGCGAAACGAAACGTAAAAACGTTTTCATCTACATAATGGGATCAATTCAATTATAAAACGAGTTTGCTCCGCAGAGCTCCACGTCCGAGGCTGAGCGACCCGGATCCGTTCCGATGTTACCCCGGCTAAATCTACATGATGTTGTTCTCGCCTTCGCTGCACTGAGAGAAATATTCTAAGAATGAGTAGGGCTAATTAGGAATTATTAGGAATTCTTAAAGTAATTTTACTTTGAATAAATTGATCTCTTATCAACTACATTACATTTTTTAAGAAGACTAAGAGCTAGAATAATAGTGGATATTTATTTTCAACTCAAGTATTTCAAATATTCCATACAGCTCCCGATTTCCGATTCATGCTTAGAATATTATTTTTCTCAGTGCCATTTGCCTGTTATTGTGGCTAGCTGCGGCTTTCGTTGGGCGCGCGGTTGCCCAGCGAAAGCGCTGACATTTGATGAATAGCTTTGAAATGGATTTGATTCATTTAACTGTTGCTGTTGCTGCCACGGTCCGCCTTCCGTTTTCTGGATTCCTCCTGCCGTTGCCACTGTTGCCACTGTTACCACCGGTGCACCGGCTGGTGGCGTATACGATTTGTATAGAGTAAATCACATCGTGCATAGAGCAACAACAGAAATGGGCCACGGACAGAGCTGCTTCCCGGGGAAAAGCCATAGCCACGGCAAGGACTTAAATGAAAAGCGACACAGATGCCGAGCGGTTGTACGTTGACAGCCAGCGTAAACTCTAGAGGATGCAACTAAGAGGTGGAAGTCCAGTAAGTTCTTATTCTAAATACAGTATAAACATAGCAAACTAATAATAAATAAAAATACTTGGATTTTATTTATAATGAAGTTTACTTTCCATACAATTAAACTGCATTTGGAATTCAATAATTACCGAAGATGATTAATAATTATTAGATAACTGTGTCGAATATTTGCACGGAATGGTATTACTTTAAATATTCTGTTTTCTTGATTGACTTCCGCACTCGTGTGATTGATTTCACTTAAGTTATTTCAAATCGCTGGGTCTCATTGCTCAATCAGTTTGGCTCCCATTTTATTGAAAATTCAATTTAACTTATTGGCAATGCTTGGCATGCGGTGCGTATGATTAATTAACTTAGCATCCGCCTGTGTGTTGCGCATACGTCATGTGGAAATTTGCGTCTCACCCATGCTGCACAATTGCGTTCAGATAAATAGAAATTAGGTGATGGGATAACAAGGAATATCAGTAAATATATACGGAAGAAAAACTCTCTTATATACAACATTTAATTATTTGTACATCATAAATTTGTATAGTGAATGTTAAATGAAACAATATCATAATGAAAATAGGAAATTAATTCAAACAGTTTGAAGGTAAATGCTCTAGCATTATTTGCTTATGGAGGCTTATTTTAGAGAGATGCTCCTATAAATTTTACCCCATGCGTTCACCTACATATATATATACATAAAAGCGTCTGGATTTATTGATAGTCATCTTCATGTCAGGAATATGCCTCGGCATCGGGGGTTGCATTTTGAACTTTCTGTCTGAGATGCCATTCAACTTCGGCTGACTGATGGGAAAGGACGGTGGGGCATCGGTGAGGGGCACTCCTGGCAACTATCAAAACTGTCTGCCGCAGCAGCAGTGGCTTGAGAAACAACTTTAAGCTTAGCTGGTCGAGTAGGGTGTCCTTTTCCCCAACGAGTTTGTTTCCCCAACTTTGCCCCCATTCCCTTTCAAATTCGTTCTCTCGCTCTAAAGTTTCTTTTCATGCGGTTGTTGAGTCAACAACTAGTACAAGAATAACAAACCCAGATGCCGCTACACAGGAACAAAAAAGGGCGATAATATTAACACTTGTGAAATTTACAGATACTCTATAGTTCATTCATTTAAAAGCAGTGGAAAATTAAGGAGGTATGAACAAAAGGACCTCAATGTAAAATTAAGGAGCATTGATAACTCCCATCACAGCCTTACCAATAAAACAAAAATATCTGCAAGAAAATAAACATGTATTTCAAGAACAACAAACATTGCAAAATATTAGCATCCTTTATTGAACATATTTTACATCCTGAGTTGGTGTTAGACACAAAGCTTTTATTTAAGCACACATTTAAGGTATTTATTTATTTTGAAAATACAGATAAATAGCAGTATGGATCGATTGTGTATTGATGTGATTGCCTGACACTACTGTGTACTATTTCTAGCTTTCTGTGTACAAAAACACTGTTTAGAAGCAGTTTTCAAGACAAGCTGCCATTTTAATTGATATTTTTGTGCC
>VNJV01010421.1:0-89511 GCA_008042635.1 Drosophila nikananu
GAACTTTAGCTATTGTTGGCGAAAAGTCTTAACGACTTTATCCAGCGTCCGACACCGACGTTAGCACCGCTCAATGCAAACTGCAGGTTCTTGACACTCCCCCGCAGCCGAGAAGAGGTACTGGGGAATGCTAATTACACGTATCTTCAGATACGTGTGCGAACTCGCAATATCCAATTACGGAATCTTACACGAGTGACAAACATTTGCGGCAATTAAATTAATGAAACTTGGCCCGGCTACGTGTCGCCGATCTTGTGCGGATTTCTTTATCTATCTTTCCGCCTGATGGAGCTGCGCATGCGTTACAATAGCGTTACACAGAATCCCACCTTACCTCCTACATACTACTCAAATCCGCAGCCACACCTGGGCTACCAATTCAAGCGTTTAACCAAATAGTTTCGGTTATGGCTCTGCGGCTGGCCAAAACGTTTATATATTGGCCAGGCAAATATTGCCCGGCAATTGCCTCATATTCGCATTTTCGCATGGCCACGGCAGCAATCAAAGCCAAATTGAATAGGCAAATTACCAATCTTCATCCACACGCCCGATGATGGCACGAAGAGCTTTTGCTGAAATGTACTCAGCTCAATGGGGCTTTGAATGCAGAGCATGACCCTTGGGGGTATTTCGAAAATGTTTTATAACCTAATACGGTTTATTGTGGCTTATTTGTAGTACTGTTTATCAAGCAATTTTTAAGCATATTTAATTAGTCTGATTTGAGGCATTTATGATAGTTGTTTGGATTTATTTTTTGACTTAATCTATGAAATTCTGCATTCAAATTTAAGGCATTCAACAACCATCGACTAGTAAAACGTTGGTCCTAAAACTTATACCCACACTTCCTCACATATCATAATAAATAAAATCAATTTCCATAATTTAAATAATAAAATAATTAAACATTAATTGCCTGCAAGCCTAACAAATTGTAAATCTGATCAATAAATAACTTTAAATATTTTTTTTCCGCCTTCAAAGGGTTACCAACAGATCCCAATCTAGTCCCCAACCTTAACTGATGAATATCCCTTTGGGCCTCGGTTTCATGAATTGAATTCTCATTAATAAGGCCCTCGTTCTTTTTCACTGTGATTTATTTTAATTTGATTGTTTTCATTACTTAAATAATGAATATATAAGGTTAATTTCAATTTTCCATTTAATGAACAAAAGAACACAACGCACTGTGAACAATTTCTAAATCAATTTCAATTGTTTGTTGCGCCATTATTACACCTGTTTATTTATGGCCGGGTTTTTCAAAATTATGTAAAAAACACACACATCCACACGTACACACGTAAGCGCACACATTTACAAATTGTAATTACATAATTCGCTCATTATCAATGACAACAACAATTACAGCAACACGGCATTACAAAATCGGCATAAAACAAAAAAGCGAAGCGAATGCAGATGACGAAAAAAATAACGTAAATAAATTAAATGCGCTCTGCTATAATTTATATTCATTAATCGCTTTATTTTTTCCTTATTCGCTATTTTGTTGCTGCCATAACCGGGAAAATCAGGCCAAAAATCAATGCAGCAACAATCGGTGGCATGTAATGCACAAGCGGCGGCGGTAGTAAAAAATATTATTACCTATACAAAAACAAATTTATGCGCTAATAAATAAGCAAACATTTAAATCGTTTTCAATTGCCATCCCTCTCTCCCCCGCTCGCTGGCCGTTTCCCCCTCTGCCCTAATTTGTGTAATTTATAATTGAATATAATTTGAAATTTTTGTTTGGCGCTTACATAGAAATAAAGTATGATATTTTCCAATTAAATTACAACAAATACTTGCAAAACTTGCAGCTTACAAGCGCGTAAAGTAGGGGGAAAGGGTAAGTCCATGTTTAATCCGTTTTACAAGCAAGAAGTGCCCTGCCTTAAGGCGTATTAGGGTTGGGATTGCAATATATTCTTGTAGATATTTGTTTATTGTTTGTTTATTTTATATTTCAAATAAATTTGGCATCGGAATTAACGTTAAATATGCAAACTTTATCTTTCTCGCACACTAAGCCGGAATGAAAGGATTGGAATTTCAATTCACACTTTATCAAATGCTACTTTGCATTTTAAATAATTACATTTGTTTTTGTGTATTTATTGAGATTTAAAAGGCCAACATTACAATTGTTGGCTAATATTTATTTAAATATAAGTGAAATGGTCGCGGTAATATGCCCAAACTTCTTCAAGCTCATCGCAGGGAGTGAGAAGTCATAATGGAAATTCTTTGGCAAATTGAAATTGCAGCCACTTGAGCCAGAAGTGGCAGGCGGCGTGGACGGAACGAACTAAAGTGAGGGGGGCGTGGCCCTCTCAAGCTGGGGAGAGGCTCGACCCACTCCGAGGGGGTTGCGAATGAAATGCGGAGCCGGGGTAAACGGTTAAGAAATCGCGTCATAAACGCGCCGAGCACGAATTATTTACAAAGCACGCGAAAGCCTAAAAGAAGGCCCACTCCCCAATAAAATAACAATAAACTATGCTCCATGGCGCAGAGAGAGATGGGTGGTGGGTGGTGGGGGCGGTGGGCTGACTGCTGGGTGGCTCTCGGATGGTCATAAAAACAAAACAACAAAAGCTAAGGGCACAACAAGCCGCAGTGGCATAAACAATTGTGTTACAAATACGACTACAAATGCATAAAGCAAAGGAATCCAGCCAGCAACAAATGTCGTCTCTTATAGACGATTATTTATTGTTAACGATTTATATTTGTTGTTTGTGCCACTGCCGCTGCCGGAAAAGCTCTCCCTTCCAGGCTGCGTCCCTCGTACGTGCAAATGTGCGAGTCCCTGCCCCAGATTGCAAGCTCCGTGCTCCATGATCCGCCCTCTCGGTGCCTTACTCCGTTTTGGCCTCAGCGATTGAGCCTGATTGCCGGCTCAAGTGTCGGTCGCGTCACACGGGGCGTATGCGTGTCGGATTGTGGGCCCAAGTGGAAGTGGTGGCCCCTGGGCGGCTCTGGGTGTGGGCAGGGCCATCTTAGAGCTGAGCACTTGGCCCTGCCAACAAGGCAATAATTTTGTTTTTATATTTATGGGTAGCGAAAGCCGTGGTCTTATGATTGGGTGCTGCCCAAAAATTTCGAAAAATAATATTTATGTTGGGAATAAAACGGAATTGCTTTAATTCACCAATTATCATTTAGTGAGCAATACTTGATTTTATCAGAAGTGTTTTTCAAATAATCTTTGAACAAAGACTAAGAAAAATATAAGAAAATATAAATGTTAACTTTGCAGCGATTTGATTTTTTTATAGTAATTCTTGCCCTACTCTGGGAACAACTTATAATATCAAACAATTAATTTCAAAGAGTTCTCTGTAAGTAATTTAGATTTTTAGGGTTAAACCTGTGATGCTTAACTATCAATAGAGCTGTAAAGGCAGATCGAAAGGCCCCTACCACTGCGTGCAACACTGGCTATTATGCTGGGGCCATCAGTGGCAAGTGTTACAGTTGGCTTTCCCGCTTTCCCGCTTTCCCACGCGTCGCGGCAACATTCTTCTTCGTCAACTGCGCGGCATGTTTGACAGCAATGAGTGCTTAACACGTACGAGAAGGGCCTTTGTTCGATACCCACTGATGATGCTGTTCCTGGAGCTGTGGCTGTGGCATTGTTGCTCATTTGCCACTTTATCTTGGCATTGTGCATGTTATTTACTGTTGCCCCACCAGCTTCCTTCGATTCAATACGCCCTCGACGGCTGTTGCCTTTGTGCATCAAGCGGTACACTTGCAGAAATTAAATCCCAGAATGTACTCCACAAGCAAATACTAATGGCAACTAAGGAGCAGAAAGCTTTTTTAAGCAAGACAAAATAATACATACATTTAAAGTAGTTAATTGACATAAGCATTGATTATACATTTTAACATATATTTCCGAAAAAATATTAACTAATAATTAATTTTCAAGGCCCTCGCATTTTTTTTCCGCGTGTCTTGCTGGTATCTGCGGACTGTCAAAGTATCTGTATCTGCAGACGAAGCTCCACAGCTTCAGCTGTGGCCCTTGTATCCGTGTCTCTGTGCGTGCACATTGTTTTCTGTGTGACAAATTTTGTAGGAAATCATTTGCTATGCTCTGTTAAACGATGACTTCTTTCTCCGTTTGTGTGACGCCCAATTCATTGAGTCTTCCAGCCTGCGGGCTTAGTTACCCCAGTGCGAACCCAAGACGGAACCCGAACACAGGCCAACCCAACTATCCCAGCCTTGGACCAGAATAAACCAATTTGGGCGAACAAGATGGAACAAGACCAAGACCAACACCAAGACGATGATGGAGGGCGAGGACGAGGACAATAACCGACCCACTGACCCACACAAAGTAGCACAAAGATGTTTTACGAGTTGTTGTTCTCGTTGTTGTTACAATTTGTTCATTACTTTTTATCACTTGTAGAGGCTGCACTGAGAAGAAATTCAGAAATAAATGGGTTTAGAAGACAGTAGATGGGTGACTAATGAATGGTGAGTTAAAAGTACTTTTGTATGCCTATCTAATATTTTCTTAAATCCAATTTTAAACCTTTCTAATCACTTATAAAACTTAAGTTTGTTGAAGAAAATCGATCAGTTTTTTAAGAACGAAATTAAATTCCTTTATATTAAGAATAGTGAAAGTAATTTACATCCCAGATTTTTTAACAGTGTCATAGCAAAAGGGAATTCACTGATAGTGACCTTTCGCCCTGCCAACAAAATTGTTGCCCCTTTTTCGGACTGTTTTCGAGATTTTTTTCCCCATCAGCTGCTCATCCATTGTATTCCTATTGCTATTGCAGTGATTTTTTCCCCATTGTTAATTCCTCGGATTGCCAATGTTTTTGTTTCTGCTGCACCCATGTCATGGGTCAGTTGAATAAAACAAAAAAAAAATAGTAAACAACAAAAAAATATATATAGAAACAGAAACCCGAGGCACGCAATGTTGCCAAATTGTTTTTGGCCACAAGCAGTTGGCCCAAGCATATAATTATGTACCGAGCATTGTGGATAATGCCGAATACCAAAGCCACACACATGCACTCAACCCATCAACCTCAAGCCCAGCCACGCCCCCCTTATTCCTCTACCCCTTTGTCCATCCGTCGGTCCCACCATTTCCCGCCCGAGGGCCAAAATTGTATTTTCCCTCATTTTTATGCTGCCCACAAATTGCATTCAATTTATTTTGCTTGTTGCAAATCAAAAATCTCCATAAAGCAAAATGTTTCCTCCGCAATGTTTGCGGACTGCATAAAAATGTTTAACATCGCATAAAAGTTATTACTTCATTTATTTCAAATGCAAACATTGTTCTCAACCTAATCCGTTTTTGGTAAAGTTATGGCAGGAGGAGATACATTTATTTGTTTAGTGCATTTAAATTGAGTTCGCTTTTCCATTACGAAGGTAACGCGAAAGGAGTTAAGAGCTTTGAAACATTATTAACTTTTTAATGTTAGTTTAAATGGTCTTTCAATGTTCACCAACCAAAAAGGGAATTAATGGTGGCTAATAAGATTATGCTGTTGCTTTTAAGTGTTTTAATGGGCAGCAGCAGCTTGGCCCATTTGAATTTCGCATTATTTTTAGTCGAAGAAATAAAGCATCCATAAAATAAATAAAAGCTAAATATTCTCTGCATATTTGCAATAGCATTTTAACTTATTTCTCATTATCAACATTACAAATAAACATCGAAAATCGTTGTAGTGAATTACAATTTAATTTATGACAAATAAGTTTGAATGGGCAGAATCAGTGTTTTCATCAGCTTCCATTGGATTTTTTTTCTAATCTATGTTTCAGCTCACTTAAGCTCCTATAACAAACAAAATTGTTAATACGAAACTATTCCAGCTTAATTCAATAAATTTCAAGTGGCTTTCCGGCTCAGTCGAAATACAATAAAACACAACAACTAAAAAAGGCGTAAACCCACAATGCTCAAATGTGGCAAATGAAATGGAAATTCCCTGCATATTATGTATATCAAGTGGCTGCTTTTGTTTATGGCCAGACACTTCAGGACCATCTGCAATCTGCAATCTCCATTGTAACTTAATAAACCACTAAGAGAGGACAGGAAAGGAGGCTGGAAAGGGAGAGTAGGCCCCTGAGTGGAGTAAAGTGTCTTTTTTTATTCCGCACAACGAATTCAGAAACAATTTCTTTGGGGTTCAGGTTTAGATCAATTCAAGGCCCCAGCTCTGTGTTTTTTATTTTTTAATAAATACTTAAGCGTAAACCGGATATTTCAATATCCTGGCCACTGGCTCCAACCCCAACACACACTCGCATATATCCTTAGCATATAGCGGAGTGTGCGGACAGGGTAAGAATGGAAAATACTCCGGCGTATTTGCATAAGAAAAACTAAGTTGAACCAAAATCAATGATTGTACACTAGAAGCTAGCCGAGCCACGCCCCCGAATATCCCCCTCAACCGGAGACGGAGTCCTGAACCCAGAAACAGAGAACCCAGGGACTAGGAGCAGGCCACGGAGGAGGAGCAGGAGCTGGTGCTGGCCGCTTTCATATTATTACTTTATGGTTGCCTCCAGTTATGCATACTATAACCATAAATATGCTCCAATGGATCCAAAGTCAGCCAGCAACGAAATCGGAGCGGAGTTGGGTAAAACAACAACAGCGGGAGCAAGAGGGATAATATTTTGTGTTTGTATTAATGCAGCCCGCATACATATTTATACTATAACTCAGAACAATAAATAGTAAAAGCTGGATTATGATTAAATCGATTACATGGGGAGCTAACGCTGGCCAAACATTCGTTACGCTCCTCAGGACGCAAGTCCTGCATTACGCCCAAAGATACGCGCCACGCCCACAGGCAGCGAAACATTCGAAAAAAGAAGAGTCGAGAGCGAATCGGGGGAAAAATGCGGGTTAAACGCAATCGAAATAAAGAAGTAAACAAGAAACCCATAAAAATGAGTCTATGACGGGATACATATTCATAAATGCAAACAAATTTGCTGGGACCGAGGCTGGGCATGGGTGTGTGTGTGTAACAGTCGCACACAGATACAAAATAAATACGCAGCACTCGGTTTTCATAACTGAATTGCATGCCCGATTGAATGACGAATGGAAATTGAATGAATCCCCCAGCCAAATGCAATTGAAGATGGAAATGGAAATGGACACGGACACGAACATGGCAGGAGCCTCCTTATCCTCATCCGCCGCCCAGGAAACCCTGCACCCTGCCACTGCACCCTTGGTGACCGTTTTTAAAGCTGAAATATTAACTTAATCCACCACTCAACGTTTATGCGCCGCAGCTACAAATGTGATTTTAAATCCTCCACAGAGTGAATCCCTGAAGAGCTGCTCAAAGGGTGTATATTCCCCTCAAATGTCCTTAATGGGCTGGGTAAAAATATAATCAGCAAAGGTAAAGCTTAACTCTGGATTGGCATTTTAAATTAGTTTGCCTCCGTATGATTCTCCTTCTGCTGTATAACAATCTTAATTTGAAAGGCAAAGCGCTACGCTAATTAGAAAGTACCATTCATAAAAGCTCTATTCAAATGTGTCGACTAATTACGATGTCATTTACGATTTTAGGTCGAATTTATAAATGGCTTAACTAGAATAGTAAGTAGAGTGAGTTTAGGATAAGGACTTTTTTATATAAAATAATATGTTGTATATATTTCATCAGCATTGCCAGAAAGTATTAAACAATTAAAAATTAAATTTCATTGCCAAGTCCAAGTCCAAGCCAAATAAAGACAACCTCCAGAGTTGGCCTCTAGGGCTCCTCTAATCACTCCCCATGTTCTTCGCGGAGTACACACAGATGCAAACCTGTAAGCCCGAAAAGCCAAGAACTGGGGACGTGATGGGGAGCTGGTCAGGTGTTAATTGGAGCGAAGCGTTTCAAGAGCAGCTAAGTTCAATGTTAAGGCACTTAACAGTTGTTAATTGCGGACACTCCCCACCACATTTCCCTCGGTGTAGCAGTTGGCTAGTGGGTTGCTTAGCTGCTCCAGTGGGCCATTAATGGTGTCTCGGAACAGAAATTTACCAATTAAAAGTCATGATCAACTGAGGCGGCGACCATCGTCAACTAGTTAATCATTACCAGCATATCCCAATCGTGATTTTGGCCAGCATCATCATCATCATCATCATCCTCGATGTTGACGTTGTCGTTTCGGTTGGTAACTTTTCGCACTTGGCCAAACTTCCGCTGAAGGCGAACCGAAACTTTCATTGAACAAGAGAGACTTCGGAATCGACGACTCGAGGCGAGTTGAAAAACTTCAATTAGCATTAATCTTGTTGACAAAATTTGTTTGTGCAAATCAACAGAACAACATGGCCAGCAACACTAAATGGCCAGAGATTTAAATGCGAAAGCAGTTTGCCCGATTGCCAGTTGGCCAGAGAGTTTGTGCATACATTTTATATATATATATTTTTAGAATGCTGCCATTAAAGCATCGCTTAGATTTTTGTCTTAGTAAATTAAGAGCCCCTTTCACCCATTTAAGCCCCCGTCCATTCGATGGCCTTGTGGCCACATCACTTTGTGGCTCCCTCCGGTCTCCCCAGGTTTATCATTTTCGAGCTTTGCGGTCTTCATGCACTCTTTGATTTTATGTTTTTCCATTATGTCAGGCATTGGTATCAATATCCATACCCTAGAATAAAGTTAGCTAGGCATAGCCCACAGATATCGGGTTGGAGCGGAGCACTAACTCCATTAAGGCACTATAAAGTTCTGGGAATCATAGCAATTTAGATTATCTTCGACTGGCTTTATTTAACATTTTAATTACGCTCATAGTTAATTGTTAAAAGTTCTTCTAAATTAAATCAAAACAAAACAATTTAGTCAATTTTATGTTTGCTTTCGCTTTTTAATGCGATTTTCATTGCAAAGTAATTTGTTATAAGCTCCCCTTTTATTGGGGAGTGCAGCATCAGCTCGTTTAATGCGTAATAATTAAAATAATAATAAAATAATATAAGCACATCATTAATTATGTTAACTGCCAGCAGTTAATACAGACATTGTGTGTGTCAGACGAAACCGAAAATCTGAAATCATTCTGACAACCCAAAAAGCCAAACTGGTTTTACTTTTTACTTATAAAAAATAGCAAGTTCAAAAGCCGGGATAGAATAATAAACGTTAAATAAATCATTATCTCAGGTGCTAATTACTATTCCAAAAAAAAAAAAAACACCCTTTTACTCCGCATTAATATTATTATATTTAATTATTTTTGAAGGGCACTGATTTAGGGTATTGCAAACTTCGAGTCTTTAGGGAAAAGCTTTTCTCTTCTCATACTATTTAATTTTTTTATTATTTTGTTGCAGCTCCCGTTTTTTCCTGCTCCTGATGGGAACCCAAAGAACCCGGGGGACTTTGCATACCGATATGATCGCCATGTTATCCGCTCTGACCATGGCTTTAGCTTTGGATTCGGCTTTGACTCTGACCCCGGGGCTTCCGTTTCCCGGGAAAGTGGTAACTGGGCTAGCTGGTGACTGGTGCAGTTGTTTTGGCCATGGCCCTGGCTTTAGTTCTGGGCCAACTATGACCAGGGGCGTCACTCATGAAGCGGCTTAATCGCTGGTTCACATCAATTACGATGCAGACGTACTAGTGGAAAGTTACCTTGTAGGCAAATCGCTTAAACGTCTGACTAATGCTTAGTAAGAGGGCATTACCTAATAAATCGAGAATGCCCAGTATCATTTTACTGCTCAATTAAAGCTACCTGGGCTGTAAACAATGAATTATCCCCGTATTAATTGCATACAGGCGTCGCAAAATTATTCACTACCGCCGGGCGGCTGCTCTGCAAACCCATTTCCATTTTTATGCACATTTTCTGTGCGCCTTCGATACTATTCAATCCGGCCAGAAGGTCGCCCCGCCAATGCGCTGTCACGTAGGGTGTCGAAAAAACGGTGGCGGTAGATTTCGAAACTGGGACTGGGTCGCAATTGGTAACCGCCGCACAGGAACAAAGCCCGCGCACACGTCTCATTTCGACGCGTCTTTGGGTGCGTAATGCATAACAATTCCACTTGAATCCGAATAAAGTGAATTCGAGTTCGCTTCGGCTTGGATTGGTTTTGGAATCGAACGGATTCCCAGATCGGCGGATCGACGGGCACGTATGCGGAACCCGTTAGCCCCCGATCGCAGGGCGCAATAATTTCACTGGTTCCCCTTCCGTACTAATCAGTTGCCATGAGAATCCGGCTAAGGGGGGCTCAGGTCCCAGGTCCCAGGTCTCCGGTCTCCGGTCTCTCTGGCCTCTAAGGTCTCCATCCAGCACCACACCTACCTCGTACTGCCCGTAAATGCAAACAACTCTTATTTTCACATCTATCTGCTAGATACCACGTACGGGGGCCCAGCGTACGTGCGATATGATATTTTAAGCAAATATTTAAAACAAATTACCACAGCACAAAAGACGTACGCAAATGTGTGTGAGAGCAGCCAAGGAGCCACAGTCGGTTCACAGTGGCTTGGAATCTCATTAAATTGGTATCAAAATGAACTTTGATATGTAAGCAAAACCCCGTTTTATTATATACAGAGATAGTTAAATCCTCAAGTTAATGTAAATATTTAATACTTGTGCTAGAGCTTTAATATAACTATAACCTTTTCAATACACTTTGTAAATCAGTCAGCTAAACACTGTTCTTGGTACGAGCGGGATGGCGGTAGCGCTTGTTGCCTTTTAGTTAGTACCATATCCGAGCCCCCGATTAGCCCCTGTACCTGCACCTACCGGTTGCCAACTTCATGTTTTGTTCCCTGCTGTTGGCCAGTTAGTTTGTTTTGGTCAGTCTGGCCAAAATGCGCACACAAAGCGCTAAGCTTTGGCTTAGAAATTGGGAAGCAATACGAAAGTGAGACGGCGGCCAATGTGCGTATATATTTTGGGGCTGTTTTTTTGGAATAAAGAGGGGAGCCTTGTGGCGGGGTACGGTGACTGTCGTATGAGTTGTGCAAACAGACCGAAAATTCCCCCAAAACGCAACAAAGTAAGCCAAAGGCAGCCATGTAAAGTGCTGCACGAATGTGCTGGCCACGTTGTATCCATGCATCTAAGAGATACAAATAGCGAATGCCCGGGAGGCGAAGTCAAGACGCCAAACTGCAACTGGAACTGCGAGTGTAGATGGTCTCCGACGAGGACTCGGACTTGGACTGGGACATGGGACCACTAGGACGGGACCGGGATTTGGCCAGTTTATCAACGTCTGCTAGCCCGACCCGTTTTCCCTCGTCAGAGACTATGATTGTCAGATTGGCAACAAATTCGTATGTTGGCTGCCGCCGCTGAAATTATGTCAAACCTGTTTGATTGGAACACTGAAAATTGCCTGCAAATTGTTTTTTACAGCATTGCCCACTGCCCAGTGCTGTAATCGCCAGGGGGCGGGAGGCAATGTGGCTGCAACGTAACCAATACGTTGCTATTGCTCTAATGCTGCCTCATTACAAATGCACAACGTCAATATTAACGGCAACAACAAAGGATGTCGGCTTTTCTACAATTTTCGAATTAATTTTGACACAATACAAAAATGTCGTGCTTTTGGTATGGGAAATGCGGTTTGATTCGATCACAAAATGTATAGGAAGTGCATGGCGATGGCAACTTATGTGCATTTGTGCATTTCATCATTATGAAATGGAAAGCTCAACAGTGTAATTACTCTTTGCCACATACATATTTAGTATGCTGCACTTTCATCAATTATCATTGGGAAACAAGTAATTTGAAACACAAGTTAGGGACATTGGAGAAAGAGACATCGTAGTCACACATTTATTTAATTCAGATTCATTTAAAATCTCATTGCACAAACTTTTAAAAGTTTAAAAGTTCTAAAAAATATCAAAAGCCACTCCCCCCTAAAAGCTAAAGTAAGGCTATCATTCCAATTTACATTATTAACTATTGTGCAATTAATAAGTGATATCTTGATACATAATTTATGTATATTAACGAGAACACGTTTTTGTGCACAAAAGATTTCCTTAAAAAGAAGCTCCTAAAACTTTATTTTCAAGACATACTAGTATTTGGATATTTTATGTACATTAAACTTAATAGTACCGGGGTCTATTTTAAGGAGCCCGGAAGACAAATTTTTTAAGTTAGTGAGTCTTAAAACTGGAATTAATAAAGTACGATTTAATGTCAGATGGATTGGGGGATTCTTTTCACCAACTGAGCCCTGTAAAAACGCCTGAAATATCAGACCAAGTGCAACAGTTGCACATGCAAAGAAATTCCGTATTAATTTATTTACAATCCGGGTTTAAAATGTTCCATCAAAGAAGAGATTTGGTTGCCGCTTTATTTCTGCTCTTCGCTGCGGAGCCGGCTCTTGTTCAGTGGCCAAAAGCAGACTGAATGGGAAATAAATGTACATATGTACATATATATATCTTAAATGAATGCAAACTGCATAAATGCTTCCTGAATCGAATTTAATTGTATCTGGTGTCTGCATGCCGCATCCGTATCTGCATCTGTATCTGTATCTGTGCCAGTAACGGTGGCAGCCACAGTATGCAATATCGTAGCTGCGTGCTATATGTATCTGTATCTGAGCGATGTTGTCTATCCATTTGGATGGATGTGCATGTTGATATGGATGCACCTCCCCCCTCCGCTTAAATATTGCGGCTTTCGAGTTTAATTGGCTGCGGGAATATTCCATGTGATTACTTAATGAGCCCCAACTTATGTTTACTACGCGAAACATTGGTTGGCTTCGGTCGCTTCGGTTCGCTGCTGAACGGCACAGATGTTAAAAGGTTAACACAGAAGCTGAAAAATGAAATAACACAGAACGATGGCGCAGAACAACTGCCCCCACAAACACGTAGTTTATTATTCAATTATGCATTCATTAAGGTACATAATTAATAATTTAATTAAAGGTAGCCTAGCGTAGTGCATCAATTTGTGGCAATGTTTCCCTTATTACTCATTTTCACGCACTCTGACTCCGCGCTGTGACTCAGAGGGGAGGCATCAGCATCAATATCAGTGGGTTAAGGCACTGGCACGGGTTAAGGGTTCCGCTCGATCGCCGCTCGAGGAAGTTGGCAGCAATCCGAGCCACTGGCTGCGGCATGCGTGATTTCCGATTGAAATCGAACGGCAAATCTCACAGCTTATTGCCTGCCAAATGATGCAAATCATTGTTCCAATATCTGTGGATGCAAAGATGACTGGCCAAAAAATATTCCACTCGAGAAATCAAGTCTCTCCCCCTCAAGACTGCAGTAATTCAATTAGTATCGATACATGGGATGCCGTCAGCAAATCATTTTACGCTAGTTTAGCTTTAGTTTACAGATTGTTCTGTGATGTAAAAGGAAGTCAAGCAATCTGCTGGCTAAGAGAATTTAAGGCCTTGCCATTAGATATTTCTGTATTAATTTATAATGCACTTGTTATATGTACAAACATGTATAGTAAATAAACCACTAAGACTGAAATTAGAAATTTGAAATTTCTAAGTGCATTCTTTGAAGTTCAAACATGATTACCAGCATTCTGCAAAAATGTACTTCGCCTCCAGTATGTTCCTCCTCATAGTCTGAGGCATTCTGTATCCTAAGAGCTTCTTAAGCAAAGGTCAAGAGGTGCTTGCGAAAGGCACAGGAGTAAAGGCCAGCAAATGCCAGCAGGTCTAAGCCACCTCAAGTCCACGGGGTCTTCATCTTGTCCGGGCCAAACTCTAATTTATGTCTTTATGGCGCATTACATTCAAGACAATTCACTTGCTTTATAACCTGTTAGAGTAAGTCTTTTACGGCCACATCAACGCTTTGATCTCCGACCAAGTGCCAGGCCATGGTAATGACCCAGTTGGATGCGCGGGTAAACCTTTTAGCCAGGTCAACGATGATTTCATGGCGACATACATAATTAAACGGCCGTTACAGGATGTACACGGTCAGGGTTTATTTTATGCTTAAACGGCCATGCCCAAGTTATGGTACCAGCCTTAATTGGGCCAAAGCGTTCGTAAGGCCGAAAACAAACCAAAATCCCCAGTAATGTTGGCCACCTTACGTGCAGAGTTTTGGGCCACGTTCATGTTCAATGCCACCGCCATCGAGTGGAGTTAACCTTTCAATCGTCAATGGCCAATGGCCAACTGAAGATTCTGAGAGAACCAGAAAGCCTTGCCGAAAGCCAAGCCCACTCAACTGCACTCTGGGAAAATATATCAAAGTATATAAATAAATTTAATTTAATTAGTTAAATTCAATAAATTCTGCAAATCCGAGTTGTTAGGGAAAATTCCTTCTTTGCACTCATCCAACCCTTTGGTTTAAGGCATTATCCAGCCGAACTTAAAAACCAGTATAGTCCTGACCAGTAGAATTTCTCTCAGTGCCTGTGCCTCGGCCCAAGCTCAAGCTCAGAGGCGCGCTGGCTGTCAAGGCGGTCAGGTGCATTTATTGCAATTAAACACTTGTTGCTGCCAAAGCCGAAGCTGCCATCGCAAAAACAACGCCACATCTAACAAGAAGCGAGGCAAGATTAATACGTGTATTACGGCCGGGCCACGATTCGACAATTCAGCAATTCCACAAGTAGCTTTAGCTATATCTCTATGCCAAACATATATATAATGTGTATATATTCGTACATACATATGGCTGGTACGCCGATTTGCTTAGAATGCGACAACCGCCGGGCCCCAAATAAAAGCCAAAGTGCCGACCTTGTCAGTGGCTACTTCTACCAACTCTATTGCAAGCTGCCGCTGAATCTCGAGTGGTTTTCCTTGTGTTTGATTTTTCAATTTTTGCAGCACAAAGCGAGCACTCGAACGCATTCGAACACATTCACAGAACAAATTTGTTAAACGAAATCCACCTGGAAAACGGAGCGAAATAGAGACTAATGGAATCGGGCGGCCTTAAATGATTTCAATATCGCATTAAATATGCTCATCAATGGTTCATCTATTGTTAATTCATATCAACTGACTGCCATTCTGAGGGAAACACTCAAAGCCGTTTGAATTTTCAAATTACACGCATTTCACAGCGCTCGGTGAATAATTAATAAGTGTAATGGGAAAGCCATCAGCATGGCCTATGGTCTCGCTAAATATAATTACACAAATTAAACGAATATGTAGAATTTAATATGTGACCAGATGGATGGGTTTTCGGAGTTTTGAGATTCTTTATTTAAAAGCGAAAAAACACCCCTCAATATAAATGATTTTTAAAGAACTATCATTAAACCAGCTTTTAAAGCAGGCAGATTTTATATACTCCCAAGCTACTTTTTTGCATATTAAGAACAAATGAATTCACATCAAACCCTTACAATTGAACAGAACGTTGTTTTTCAAAGAGATTGCCAATTAAACAATTTAATTTTTTGCTGTTTATGAAAATCTACATTCTAAATCAAAAGACTCCTAAACAATTTAAATGAAGATGTTTCCAATTGGTTTCATGGCCAAGTTTCTGGCTGCTTCTGCTGCCAGCGATATTGTTGTGTTATTTATGCATATTTTACAAGCCTGGCAAATGCTAAACCAAGAACTGCGACTCTGGGCACTTCGAATGCTTTGCGTTTGTCGGCTGCTAATTCGCAGCAGAAGCAATATTCGCACATTTATCGATTACAAATCAATTTCGTGCAATTGCACATCTCACGTAACATTGGCAGCCCCTCTTGGCCAGGCTTTGGCTGTGGCTCTTGCTCTTGGCCGGGCTTAAGTTGCACTCTGCACTTGAGAAAAATGATGCTGATGTTTTGGATATTTGCTTTATAGTTTGTGAAGTTGTTTTGAGATATTTAAGCGTAGCATTCAATGTATGAGAAGTACGCTTCTCAGAAATTTTATCTTAAAAAGGAAACAATTTGGAATACAAATAATTAATGCATATGAAGTTTTTGAATTTGCTTTAAAATTAATCGATTTTTATCATTGAATATATTATATTCTGTATATTTCAGGTTTAGTTTTATTTCGAGTGTGGGCTCTCTGACGCTGGCTTCGACTCGTGTGCAATGCATCGCTGCCGGATTACCCCCCGATTAATGCTGCTTGCATACAAATTGGCGCATTTACGTTCGCCTTCACCTGGCCGGGGCGGGGAGCGGGGTGCCCGGAGCTGGAACTGAAGGAGGGGGTCCTGAGGAGCCCAGCTCAGCTGAGACATCCACAAGATACGAACACGCGCGCCTGCACTCGTTAGCAGAGTCTGTGAGCATTTGCTTTCTTTTGCCATTCGCAAGGCAACTCGAAAATTGCATAAACAACAAGCGAAATGAAAACAGCGGGACGGGTGGGGGGTAAGGTACATACATAGGTAGGGGGGAGGGTGTGCGAAATATAAATTACACCGCGATAGATGCATGCAAATTCAGTTTATAATGGTCGCTTGCAAATCGCTGGCCTTGTCGAACGCTTTAAGTTCTCCGGGCAACTGGACTGCACCGAACTGACTGGCGGCTCTTCTTCCGGCAAATCCTAATCAGTATGGCTGGCCCAGTGCCAGTCACACTCGCAATCCCGGCTATCCTGGCAGCTGGAAAAAAAGACCGAAAAAAGCGAAGCGAGGTGACAACATAAGCAGACTTTTCGCGGGATTTGTCAAATATTTGCGCTACGCTTTGCTCATCCAAAAAAAAAGAAAGGAAAAAGTATGAAAAAAAGATGGGGCACGGAGATCCAAAAAACTGCAGTGTGGAATCCCCAAACTCAAACTGAAAACCCAAAGCCAGAGCCAGAGCCAATCCCCGGGCTAACCCCCTCACATTTTGTGTGCGCTTTCACGCCTCTCGCAAGGCGGCGGGCAAACTTTTATTATTATTTCATTTTTTGCCCCGCCTCGCCAGTTCAAAAAGTTTAATGCTATTTGACTTTGATTCAATGTTTGCATTGTGCCCGGGCACATCATCGATTATTTTCCACTTGACGCCCCTCGCAAGGTCCACCCACAGCCCATGGATGTCAGCCGTCAGCCATCCTCCTCCTCCTCCTGCTCCTGCTCCTGCTGCCACGGATCCCAGTTGTTTGTGGTGGACAAATGAAATATGTTTGGCCGGCACCGCCAAATCAAAGCCCTGACTCTGCCGACAATGCCCGGGTACGAGTATTTTGATAAATTGCGAATTAATTGAATTGCTATGACACGAAACTTAGCACTCTTTTTTTTGTTTGTGCTATAATTAAAGAGTTGTCAGCCTGCCATCCGACGTGTCGCCGAATGATTGCTGGGCTTTTCGTGCACACAAATTTAGAGACTTTAATTACTGGTGGTCGGTGTGAGTTGTGGTTCTTGTTTCCAGTTCATATGCAAGTTGACAGATGCAAAAAAAATATACAGTATTTATTGAGAATGCATCAATTTATCTCATTTTAACACAGTTACAACACATTAAAATAATAACATTGATACGAATTTTAGGGAATATTTGTGGGCTTATTATACTTTACTTATTTGTATTTATTAATTGCAATATATGAACATTAAATGAAGCACATCAATTTTGCTTTTCAATCATTCAATTATACAAATCATTCACTAGCTATTCATTTTTTACAAATCAGCATTTAACACACATAAATCATAAAATAGTCAATGCCAAATGAAAAACATCTTTTTAACGACTCAAAACTTTGAAAATAAAATCAAATAAACATTGTAAGACTACAATAAAACGATAAAGTTGAACTAAAATTATTAAATGATTCTTTAAATCTAAATTCAGATATAATGGGAAAAGACCTCTGAAACTCTGCTTAATCTTAATAAACTCAGCTTATAGTAATATTTTTGTAAAAGAAAGTCAACAAACGAAAATTATTAATACCTTTTTAAGAGTATTAAATCAGCTGATCAAATTAAGCCAAAATAATCTGTAAAACCCAAATATAAAAAAGTCTTAAACCGCAAAATGTCTGAGATTCCCCAAAAATGTGGTTTATTACTGACTTGCTAACTGACATTTTAAATAATGCCCGGAATTTGCTTGAGTAAGAAGTGTTTTTCCCCATCGAATCTGGGCAAGTCGTTCGGAATGCACGAAAAAATAACTGAAATCATGGAGGTAATATAATAATCCACTTGGTTATTATCGATTCTCTGCAGGCACAACTCCAGTTGCAATAACCAAAACAATGAATTATTTCCCAATTGCGCTGTGTTTGTAAATAAAATTTGGTAAATTCAATGAAATTTCACACATTTTTCTGTGCACGCCCGGTCTGGCTGTGCGAGCCTGGAATTGCGGAGCGAATCCAACTCGTTTTGGGGTATTTTTTAGAAAGCCACCACCACTACCGCTACCACTTTGCCGCACATATAATGGCATTTGTCATACGAGAAGTAGTAGAGCAGATTGGCCATAATCCCATGTAATTCAAGACTCACCGCTTTAGCTGGCTGCACTGATCCCACGCCCACAGATTGGAGTGGATTTCGACAAATAGATGGCAAATTACAGGCCGCACGAATCTTTGCAAGTGTTTCAGGGATATCAGAGTATCTGCTAAATTTTGTGTACTATGTATTTTTTTATTCTGTTTTTATAGTCTTTACACTTTTGAAATATGTCTTCAAATGCTTTTACGCTGTTTTTATGCCGCACGCAAGATTGCACAAGCGAGTATCCAAAATCGTTGCAGGTAATGCCAAAAACACACAATATGCGGCAACAGGTTGAGTCCGCGGTCCGATCGATACGAAAATCCGATTGGAGTCCCGAATGGAGTTTCAAAAGTGATTTTCGAGGCGAGACGAGACAAGACAAGCGTTACGCGTTCCAGAACCGCGCTGCCAGGCAGACGAAAGCAGACTCAGCTCGACTGCGGCTTGCAAAAACCACAACACCTGACGGCGGCTCAGCGGCTCCTCAGCTCAGTGGTTCGGCGGCTCGGCGGTTCGCCGACTGCGACTGCAACGTCGGCGTCTACGTAAACGTCAACTTCGACGGCAGCATTTGGTGGGCGGTAAGTCGAGCTCGGCGGCAGCGCCTAAAAACAGTCAAATTGAGTGGCGCAGTTTGGATCGCAGATTGAAGTATGTAACTAACTAACGCCAGCAAGAGATTGGGGACTGGGAATGGGAATGTAATGGTCTTATTTTATGAAACCTCGTAAATCCCATGCTATTAAGCGAAGACCAGTAAACAGAGTAATCCATTTAAGAGCAAGCCACACATTTGGAGAATAATATTGTGATCCGATTAATTAATTATAAATTTGGGTTTAATTCTTGGCAATGCTCTAATTACTTTTTAGTTTTATAAAGTAATACTAAAGTATATGATTATTTCTTTGATATATTTATTTCTTAAATATAATGTATATTTATATTTATTAAAAACCAAACCACTGATCATTTCACTTATATTATAAACATAAAGTATATGTTTTTAGTTTCTTGGTTACTATTTTAAGTGAGAACGCACTCTTTAAAAGCTTCGCCCCATCAGGAAGAAGACTTAACTTACTTGAAAAATCGTTCTAAAACTTTACTACTTAAGTAGTATTCTCCATGTTAGCGCTTCATATATTACGCATACGTCGTGTGGGCAATTGGTAATGAAGCAAAACAACAGTTTTCAGCCACTTCCTACAATTAGTTTACCAGTAAAAATTTATGAGTAGTATTTCCACACCGCCTATGGAAAATATTCAATCTTTTAATCATTAAACCGTGTAAGATGTAGAATTGACTGAGACCCCATGTTTTGACACGGACCTCTGGCTGACTCATGCCCGACTGCAGTCCGCACATCCGTTCAATCGCAGTCCCAGTCTCTACATCTCAATCCCAATCCCGATCCAAAATCCCAGCCACTTGGTATGCCTGCTCCGTTCGCCCGGGGACGTCGTTCGACGTAGTTCGCTCATAAATTTTGCATTTGCTGTGTGATTTTCCTTTTTAGTATGTATATTCTCCACTGGAGTGCTGCTCTCCCCCCTTCGGTTCTGGATGTACTTATTTTAGCTGTTTTGGGGTAATCGCAGGTCCGCCATCAATCACGTAATTCCCGGCATGTTCGTCTGCCGATTCATCTGTATCTCGAGTCCAGTATCTTCTCACAGCGAGACAAAGCCAGCTCAAATATCTCTCGCATAACTGCTACCCGAAACAAAAGGCCGGCTATTAATGCCCACAAATGCCAAATAAAAAAAAATAAGAGGAAAAACAAAAACAAAATAATAAAGCAATATTGGCGAGCCGTCATTGCATATTAATGGTGCCCTCATCAAAAGGCACTCGAATGCACACTTCTGCGATGTGATCCGATCTTGTTCGGGCCTGTGTTCAAACACTTGACAATGACATGATTCGCAGTGATCTTTAATTACTTTATTTTCTGGCCACAATGGCCCCTCTGTGGCCCACAGACAACCTGACGCCTTAATAAACTCATAATGGCTAGGCTTTTGTAGTTATCGTTGTAAAATTAAGCTTCTGTCAAACTGTTTGCTTATACTTGCCTGACTTAACTATTATACAACACCTATTAAGGGCTGTCGATTAGCAAATTGTGTTTGACTTGTTCTTTTAATCAAATAGGTGAATTCCCCAAGTGCTCACCCAGGGTTCGAAAGGGTTAATGAATTTTTAATACATTTTTATTTGTTCTATTATCGAGGAAGGAGGAAGCAGACGCTCTCAGTTAGCTTGTGGAATCAACTATCCCCCCTAATGACTAGTACTGGCTTTTGAATTTTGCATAACGCCTAAAGTATTAAGAGATGAAAAGGTCAATGCAAATTCCCAGACTGGAGAGTAGCCGAAAAACTTGAATATTGAATAATAAATGGTTCGGCCAGAGCACGAACTTTTAGTTTCGATTAAGAATTCTAGTTGCTTGTCAATTCAAATTCCTGCTGTGATTAGTCTGTCTAAAGACTGGCTAAAATTGCTTGTGGCTTCTATATGCATAAAGGTTTTTAGCATAATAGATTTATAGATCGTCAAACGAGCTTGATTACCCACATGCACCGCCAAGTCGGGAACTTATCGCCATAATCAGGTGGATTGGCCACTTTGTGGCAGCGACAAATTGAAACTGCAATAAAGCAAACGGGATTTTGAGAACCCTATAAAGTGAGCAATAAAAACAGAAACTGAGGCGTAACTTGACCTTGTCGCCACACAAAGAGTCCAAGTGCGATTTTGGATCTAAATCCGGCACCGATTCTAAAAAACAATCTAAATGGTTGCACCCCCGAAAACTGGCCAGCGACAGCGACAGCGCCAGCACCACAACCATCACCATCACCATGATAATGGCCTAAGCAAATCGGCAAGTCATTCAGGTTTTTGCCATGCGATATTCTCGCAAATCAGCAAGCAAATAGCGCCAAACAAACAGAGACTGAAATCAAAGTCAAAGTCTGAGAGCTGCAAATCCTAAAGGTAATTGCCAGGGCTAATTTGGATTACGGAATCGCGTACTCAAGAAGTTGAGAAGTCGAGAACCGACTCGTCACTGCATCATTATTCGAGGGGAGGCCTCTCGATGATGAGAGGGCTAGTGTCGGGCAATTTGCCGCTTCTGCCGTGATTTACTATTGACTCTGGTGTCGGTCGAGCTCCTTGATTTATTTTATGACTCAACGCAACGCATCGCACGGCAGCATACAAGTACATGTTCGCCCCCACGCCGGCCAGCAAAGGGGGTCCAATGGGGCTGTGGAAATACCCGCTCCGATGTCTGGAATACCCTTGGGGAGCACTTATTTTAATGAATGCTGAAATATTTTGATTGAATCTCAAAGATGTATATACAAAAAATTATGGTATTTTAAATCATTATTAAAGCTTAAATCTGTAAGAGCCAGAACGGTAACGATTTTAACTACAATTTGTTTAACCTTTGTTCTAAGTATTTTGTAAAGTAATAAAGTTTATCAAATTCGGATTTAATTTAATTTTAATTTTACTATGATAACCCTCTGAAAGAAAGAACAATTTATATCACTTTTTTGTTCTATCTTCTTTACGACTCCCCACATAGATTACTCACATATGTAATGTATATTTAATTGGTTCGAGAGCTCTTTTCTTTCGGATTTCACAACATTCTGAAATTAAAGTAAAACCCCGTCCAAAGGGTATCAAGATATCAGTCACGGTAGGACGCAGAATTACCAACACATTGGCTGCTGCACACATGGACATGGTTGAACGGAATCCATTGAAATTCAGAGCGGGTTCAAAGACGGTCGGCCACGGCAACAAATCGTGCAAACAACAACCCGCCGAATTGCATAGAGCAACATCTTCATGGCGGCAGGGTGGAGAAGTGGACAGCAGGTCAGGAGGAACACCAGCTGGGAGCTTGGATAGCGATAAAGTCACAGTCCAGAGCCAAAGCGATTCAGCTAAATGCATTCGAGTGCTTTATTGATTGGGTTTCGTGTGCGCGGCGAGCGCAAAAAGTAAGAAAATCTATTAATTTAACTCGGGAATAAGCAAATGCATCTCAAGTGGCCCAGACGCAGATCGGGAATAGCGAGGCGGGGTGGAGCTGGGCCGACCAAGTGGCTGACGTCGACACGGACATGGCTGGGGGCCCGTTGACAGGTGTTGACTGGCCAGTCGTCAGGCCATTAATGAATATGGCTACGAAATCACAAACAATAGTCGAGCTTTTCGACTAGAAGATACCCCCGGTCACTCATGTCTTTGTGCACTTGTTAAAAATAATTCAATTTTAAATGGAAATGGTAGACAATTCTTTGACGTAAATACGTTAGCATGGCCGGCCGAGATGCCAGAGATAATGGTTGGTTATTTATAGGATTACTACTCAGCAAAATAGTATACATTTAAGGCGTAAAGAGTGGTGGTATTAAGCAAACAAGCTAAGCGTAAACACCACATCCGACAACGTGCTCGATGTTAACATCTAAATAGTAGTTAAATTACGTATACGACGCACTCTTACTTGTTGACATACAAGAATCACGAATGAAGACGAAAGAGTACTCGATGTCAAATCAATATTTATCGGTAAATGATATTATAAAAGGTATAAAGTAATAATAACTTAAAATATACATGTAGAGTAAATAATTCTATATTTTCTATATCGTTCTATAGAATATACCTCACAAATAACGAGTAGCAAAACTTGGAAAAACTACGCGATCAATCTATTTGATGTTCGAATTGAGGGAAGCGAACTGAGAATTTTTCCATAACAAACCCCAAGCTAGGCGTGCACTTGACTTCCGACTTTGACTTCAAAGTTGAGTGTTACTCGATAGTATGTTTACCGAATCTAATAATGTTTGACTTCCATCAATTGGCAATCCAGTGGCAAAAACGCATCCAAGCAATTAGCGAAGGCTGAGGCTGTAGCTATAGCTATTTCAGGAAAGGCATGGAAATGATGGGCCCTAGTGAAGACCCAAGGTGCAGGCCAGGCAGTAAAATTAACGCACTGTGACCAAATTGCACAGCCTCTTAAATAATAATTACTCGCTGACCGCCCCAAAAGGTCGGTGCAAATGCTCAGTCAAGGTAATTATAGTGGTGAAACGCTATTGTTTAGGATAAGATGTATAAATAGATAATAAAACGAATGGTTTATAGGGTCTAGTGCAGATTGTGGCATTTTTCAAAGTCAAAATAAAAGCGCATTTAAATTGATTACGAACGATATAAACACTGTAATGTGCTAAAAGGGCTATCGATAGGGGCATTTCACCGCTTGATTAACCGCTAATGTCTATATGGATAAAAAATTATGACATAATTATTTTGGGGGAACACGAGAACCTAATTTGATGTCAATAATAAGCGGATTTCACACAAATTTTCCCACTTTTCCATTAGCAGTCATGGGGAGAGTATTGTCCACTTGCCTGCTAGCTTTATTATTACAGCATTATCACAGTGTAACATATTTACGTTCTTGGTGTTTACATAAAGTCATAATTGTTTTCTTCCATCCTTCAGACAGCCGTGATCTTCAAGATGACGAATGCCGTGTGCGAATCCTACAACAAATCCTGGGTGGATTTCGGCCTTTGTCGCCTGCGAGCGGTGAGTCGCAATAAGGTCTGCTTCAATCTTAATGCCACCCTGCTGCATCCGGTGAACGATGTGATTATAAAAGCGCAATTGATGAAGAAAGCTAATGGTTACAAGCCATGGCTCTATAGTGTGAACTTTGATGGCTGCCAGTTTTTTAGAAGGCGCAACAATGCCTTAATTCGCATCGTTTGGGAACTTTTTCGGGATTTCTCGACCCTCAATCATTCCTGTCCCTATGTGGTAAGTATTTAAGACTAACTGATGAGTTGAATTTACCCCGTTACTCATTTTTAGGGTCTGCAACAAGTTAAGGACTTTTATTTAAGATCCGAGAAGCTGCCTACCGCAATACCCACTGGGGATTATCTCCTGATGATCGACTGGCTATTTAACAAGAAGCCACAAGCAGCTACCAATGTTTACTTCACCTTTGTGGAGGATCTAAAGAACAGCAAATAAATTAGCTAAACAAATCGATGATAATAAGTAGCAAAATAAAATAATTCTATTGGTTAAGGGTGGTAAAATTATAATATCTTAATTTACATTGAATCTATAAAATTTGTAAAACCTCATATTTGATCTATATATTTTTATGTTCAATTACTTGGAAACATGAAATAAATAAAATCCCAGTAAAGAGTGAAATTCAATCACGCCTAAAACTGTTTTATTCCATCCCCAGTTTGAAAGACAAAAATGGCTCTTATCTGAGGAATACAAATGCGATTATTAAATCTGTTTTGTTTGTTTTGAGACCACCAAGAGAAGTTCCGCAGCCAATGCAAAGTCGTAATCGGTTTAAACCAAACAATTTAAAAATAATTACCAATTACGCTTATTTTAAATTCACATTCCGTTTGCACGACAGTAAACAAAAGCAGCCTTGCCTTTGTGGGATCAACAAAAAATATAAATTACTTCAAAAATATAAAGTAATTTCCCTTGCAACACATATGGTTTTATTTATTTAAAACTTTGTCATTTTCTATCGACTTCTTGCAATAAAAATAGTTATACAATTCTTAATTATTACTTAAAATATAAATAATAGTTCCAACTATTATTATTACATACATTTTGATATTGTTATTAATTTATTTCGAAACATAAATATATTTATATTTTGTATATGTGCGTAAAAACTTAAGACTTTTAAATAATTTTAAGTTCCACACACACATTTGTTTCTTCCACCTTTTCCATCAAAGTTAAGAACCTCATTTTATGGTACTAATTTAACCCAAGCCAAGTCCTCCACCTTTTCGGATCAGTCTGGCATTGCCGTTTGTAAATTGATTATGTACATAATTCTTATATTTTTTCTATTATGCGATACATAAATATAAATTTGTATGTAGTTGTAATGGAAGTATACGAAATCAAAACGTTTTGGAACGTTTTTTGTTCTGGGTTTTTTTAGGGGGAAACTAAACCCTCTTGAGATTTTTTAAGGAGAAAGTCAAATTTTCATCTGGCAACACTGCTATTGATTAATAACAATAGGAATTTTGCACAAACTTGTAGGCCGCAGTTTCTGCAAATTCGCAGCAACATGGACATGATAAACAAATTTTATTCGACGGCTGTGCAAACGGTGTCCACTCTGTCCGGTGTGCTGCCCGGAAACAATGTGACGCGCGAGTACGAGGTGCTGGAACAGGTGTGCACCGCAGGAGTGGGTGAGTCTACACTAGACGGGTTCCCATATTGTGACTAATACTGTTTACTTAATGCAACCAAACAGGGCTCATGTGGAAGGTGTACAATGGCTACAAGAAGAGCACCAAGCAGGAGGTGTCAGTGTTCGTATTCGAGAAGAAATCCCTCGAGCGTTGGTCAAAAGATGACAGGGAAACCATGCTGGAAACGCTGCGCAGGGGCGTGCAACAGTTGACCAAGATCCGTCATCCACACGTGCTGACTGTGCAGCATCCGTTGGAGGAGAGCCGGGACTCATTGGCCTTTGCCACGGAGCCCGTGTTTGCCTCGCTGGCGAACGTCGTTGGCGACAATGTCCGCTCCGAGAAGAAACTATACGACGTGGAAATTCGTCACGGCCTGCTGCAACTGTTTGATGGTCTGCAGTTTCTCCATCAGGACGCCAAGATCGTGCATCGCAACATATCCGCCGAGACGATCGTGATTAACAAGAACCGTAGCTGGAAGCTATTCGGTTTTGACTTCTGCATTGCCAACCAGCCAGCGACGGACGGGACACCGAACTGGCCCTTCCGGGAGTACACTACCTCGCTGCATGTTCTAGCGCAGCCGAGTCTGGAGTATACGGCTCCGGAGGTGGCCTTGAACAGTTTAAACACTCCCGACTGTGATCTCTTCTCGTTGGGTAAGTAAGGGAAGTCCCTGAGTAAAAGCATATTTCAAATTGGAAACTCTCGCAGGCGTGCTCATCTTCACCATCTATTCCGGCAAACCGCTCAAGATGTTTGGCAGCGATTACAGTGGCTTCCGGCGCTATGCCAACGATCTCAACCAGCGCAAATATCCACCCATGAACGCGGTGCCCGGCGAGCTGACCGAGAGTCTAAAGGCGCTACTGCATCCCAGCGCTAGTCTGCGGCCAAAGCTGCACGAGCTCAAGCCAATCGCCTACTTCCAGGACGTGGGCGTTAAGACTCTTAGCTATTTGGACTCTCTGTATCAGTGGGATAATCTGCAGAAATCCAAATTTTACAAGGGCCTGCCCCAGATCATTCCAACGCTGCCGCACCGCGTCAATCTGCACTCGATCCTGCCCTATCTGGTCAAGGAGTTCGTGAACTCGCCCATGATCCCCTTCGTGCTGCCAAATGTGCTGCTAATCGCGGAGATGAGCAGCCAGCGAGAGTACTGCGACCATATCCTACCGCACCTGAAGCCAATCTTCAAGCTGACGGATCCCATACAGATCCTTTTGATTTTCATGCAAAAAATGGATCTCTTGTTGAAGCTCACACCAGCTGAAGAGGTTAAGCAGAGTGTGCTGCCGCTGCTGTATCGTTCCCTGGAGTGCGATATGCCCCAGATTCAGGATCTCTGCCTGGCGGTGCTTCCCACATTCTCCACCTTGATCGACTATAACGCCATGAAGAACTCGGTGCTGCCACGCATAAAGAAGCTGTGCCTACAGAGCAGTAATGTGTCGGTGAAGGTTAACTGTCTGATATCCATTGGAAAGCTGTTGGAGAACCTGGACAAGTGGCTGGTACTAGATGAGATCCTACCCTTTCTGCAGCAGATTCAGAGCCGAGAGCCTGCCATCATCATGGGCATTATTGGTGAGTAAAAGCAGGTTAGTTACTAATTTATATTCTAATCTATTGTATCTTTTTTCTCCGACCATTGAAGGAATCTACAAAATTGCAATGACTAACACCAAGCTGGGCATAACCAAGGATGTGATGGCACACAAATGTATTCCCTACCTAGTGCCCTTAAGTGTCGAGAGCGGCCTGACTATAGCTCAATTCAATACCATTATAGCCCTCATCAAGGAAATGTTTGGACGGGTGGAGCAGGAGCAGCGTGAGAAGTTGCAGCAACTGTCCACCATTCAGAGAGACAATAAGTAAGATCGTTTTTATTATAAAAAATGAAATTTAAATATTCATTTAACTATCTCGTATCAGACCTAAAGATGCTTCCGAAATATTAGCCAATGAGCTAGACAGCAGTTCTGCCCTCTCGCCCAGTAGTGGTGCCAACAATGGCAACAAGTTCAACGATGATATGTTCTCTGGCTTCACTGTGGGTCAACCAAAGTTAGGCAATGCCGCTTCCCTAGCGCCCGTTAAAGCCAAAGAGCAACTCAAGTACGCATCAATCAAGGCGCCTATCAAGACAACCAAACGAGACTCAAGATAAACTTTCAATATTCCAGAATAACGCACAACACCATTTCGGCACAGACACCTGGCAGGCCAGACATTCTCTCCTCAATGATGCAGAGCAACCTGACTGGCCTGGGAACAACCACAGCTACTACTCCATCTGCGGCAGCACCAGCATCCATGCAGATTAATAATGGCTGGCACAGTGCCAATCCGTTGGTTATGAACCACCAACTGGCCTCGCCACAGGCCAGCAACAATAACTTCTCCTCACTGGATAACCTGGATCCCTTTGGCGGAGGTACAGGTGTCACTGCGACCAACAAGCCAAACAACACAAACGGTGCCAACACGTATACGCTGCAGCAGCCGACAGTTAACTATATTTATCCAACCGGGTACAGTCTGAACAGCATCCAGCAACATCAGCAGCAACAGCAGCAGCACCTTCTGGGCAAGCCCAGTCAGGCTCCAACGCTCCAGCCGCAGACCCAGCCCCTGCTGCCGACAGATAATCAGAACCTCAATGCACTCTCCCAGCAGGACATACTTAACTTTTTGAACTAGACACAGTTGTAGCCAATAACCACATATTCCATATATCTAACAGCAAGGCCAACAACTATATACACCAGGTTGCGTCGGACTTTAAGGAGAAATACCAAGGCGAAAAAAGCAAGAGAATATAGACAACTCTCATCAATTTTTGCTGAGATAACTATCTACTTCTTGGGACACATTGTTTAGACTTGTCTATACCTCATGTTTTTGGCGCATGGATTTCGACTTACCATATTATTCACATATTTACATACCTATAAATATATATAGAAATTGATCTGTACGATGTGTGATTGTCCTGTGTACGTGTGTGTGCTGCGTGTTTGTTAGAAATGTTTTAAAGTATATTATGTAGATTTTAACACGAGTCCTTTGGCTCCTCGCTCGTTGCCACATTCCGCAACCGATATCAAACGCAAAACGAAATGAAAGCGTTTAGTTAAAAATAGAGTATGTATTATTATTGTTAGCTAGACAAAAGAGCAAACCCACTATGTTCTGTGCAATGGATCCTTATTTAAGTATAGTTTACAAAGTGTATATATTTAAATTCAGATCGTTTAGCCCTTTGGATTAGGGTAAGGATTTATTATTTAATATATACAAATATGTTATTTAATATATTTATCGGTTATTGTTTGCTATTTAAAAGAAGTGACTTAATTATTTAAGTTTTAACCATTAAAATTTTAGCAACCGTGAGTTTTTTTGTCCTTGTTTGGTATCTTTTGCAAAACGACTAACTAATAAAATAACAAAATACAATTGCACAAGTATAGTTTTTAAACACAAATAAGGTTTTTAATTTATTAATGGAATGGATTATTTAGTTAACAACGTTCTTTTTCTTTTCATCGGCCTTGGGCAATTCAACTTGAATTACATACTGATTGAACGGTGATCCCATGTACAGGCGACCTTCGTACTCCAGGACCTGCGATATTCCAGCAGAGGATCGATCAAAGCCGTGCAGCGATCTGACTATGTTTCCATTCCAGTCCACACGCACAACGGTCGTCCTATTGGGAGAATTTCTATTGACCCACTCGGTGAAGGAGTGGAAGAGACGATCCCCCACAGTGTTGGGGTATACTTGGTTCAGATAGCGAAAGGGAAGCTGTATTAGGGCAATGAGACGGGCGAAGAAAAACCTAATCCACGGATGGGGAGATAGGATGGCAAACACATTGGGGTTTTCGCTGTCTGAGGCCACGCCCAGAGGAACCCATATTCCCTCGGCATCAGGAGTGAGATTATCCGGCCAGCCTGGCAGGCCGTCTACAAAGACTTCACTCTGACCAGCCCGTGGACCCTTGATATGATATTTAGTCAGGCGCATTGCAGTCGTTTCCGAAACTATAATGAAATCTTCCGTGGGACTTAAAGCCACACCGTTGGCAAACGCCAGCTCATCCAGAAGTACCTCGTTGGTGTTCTGCTTACGATCGTACCTAAAAAGACTGAAGAAGAGAGGATTATTATCCCTTAAAGCCAGAAAGATTTCCTCAAATGAAACTTACCGACCCGAAGGGTTCGCGAACGCAGCCAACAAAAAGTCATCGGATAGGGAGTCGGTCCAGTAAATGTCACCCTCCAGGCTGATTGCTACTGAATTAAACAGTTTTGCCGGCCGATTTACTTTCTTGCCGGGAAGTACTTGCTCCGGGGACACCAACATGGTCTTCTGATTCGTATCTAAGTTTACCTGCCATAATCCGTAATAGAAATCGGCAATTATCATATTGTTTCCCGGGGGGTCAAAAGCCAAACCCACGGGGTAGCCACACACAGAATCTTGGAAAATGTAATCTGAGTAGAATAATCCATTAGAGTAGAGTAGAGTAATCCATTAATCAGCTATAAAACCATTAAATATTAAATTCATTTTACCACAAGCTTTTCCTATCTTTGTGACAGTCTTTACAGAATCCTTTTCATTTAGCCTGATGACTTCTCCGCCATGAATGCCAGTGTAGATACCATCATCCCGAGCTACCAGGCACTCTGGCCCGAAGACCCGATCCTGCCACAAGTGTCTGGCGCCATCCAGGTGAGTATTAATTTGCAGTTCCCCCTTCAGTTCCCTTGGCGGTGTAATTCTGTTCCATGTCCAGATATTCAGACATTATCATCAGATGGAATTGAAAAAAAATCAAAAACTTACGCATATTCTTTAAAGGGAAATGTGGTGTTGGGCGGTAATCCGGGAAGCAGGAAAATGGCTGCCGACAAAAGACTCAAGTATAGAAGGGTTTTGCAGATAGAGGTCAGAAAGCCCATGGCTATGTCGTTCAACAAAATTTTCTAACTGAAACCCAGATAGGTTGCCCCAACGATAAGGTAAATTAAACCGCACGATCATGATTAAAAAAAAACACATATGGACTTCGATTACTGCGATAGTTCATTCTAATCAACACTATAGTTAGATTTGAATGTTCACCCGGGAATCAAAGAGTATAGCGTTCCTTCACATTTAAAACAACATCTTTTTTTCTTTTTATCCATTTATTATTAGCAGAGGCAGAACATGGCTGATATCTTTGGCGATATACATTTTTGATCGTAGATTATTTGGGTATTGTAGTTCCTTTTAACAGGTTCGGTTCTACGTCCCTGCCGTCCAACGTTCCCAGCATCTTAGCCTAGTGAGTGAAGATATCACGATATCAATTCGGAACGCATTGTCAAGGGCGACTGCTAAGCTAAGTGCACCCAAAGTCTAAAACTTGCGAAACGATTGGCCTAGAAGCTACATAAATAACAAATACTATCAGGCATCGCTTTTAGGTCTCCACCAGGATGTGCGTGAACAGGCTGTGCATGCGTCGCTCCACCTCCTTGTAGACCAGCGAGTTGAGTCCATCCGTGTGCTGCCGGAGAGCGGCGGCCCGGAGCAGGGCCACTCGGTTCTTGTTGGGCGTCTCCGGCTTGTGCTTAAGCATCGTATACTCGCTGAACTCCATCGCAAAGCGGCAGATGTCGATTCCCAGAGCCACTAGCCGCTCGTAGAGATCATCGTCCTCGCCGCCCCAGCCGTGATACAAATTAGACATTCCGTTAATCTGCTGGAACTGGACGGTATTGATGGCCACCACACCACCAAAGAGGCCGCGGTAGGGCAGTCTGAAGCGCCAGTGATCCAAAGCGGAGCACATGTGCCGTGGTTTTTCTGCACACGCGTACATCTGACCCGAGTTGAGTGGCAGCAGGTCCACGTCGTGGAGGATCAGGCAGGGAAAGCCGTACTCCGCCGCCACCTGGGAACCAATGTTGAATAGCATCGCCCGGTTGAAGGGCTTGTGGTCGTACTGCTCCACTAGGAAAATTCGATAATGGATCAACTGTTGTCGCAGGTAATTGTGCATGTAGGTTAGAAAGGCGTGCAGCTGCTCCTCCCGTTGCCTGTACGGCACAATGATGGCGGTGCTGTAGCGGGCCTGGCACTGCTCCGGCCGGAACTCTCCGCCGGGACGGATCTCGCCGCCGTTGTGAACCGCCTCGTGGTAGTGGGCCTTGTTGTAGACGAACCGGTTGGCCGCAATAATCTCTGAGTAGGTGCACTCGAACACCTCCTGCAGGGACACATTCCGAGTGACCTGCGGCACCAGTGCCTCCTCGATCTGTGATCCCTCGATGTAGTCGTAGTGCGAGGCGAAGCGGAAGGGCAGCGAAAGGTACACAATGAGCGTGCCCAGGCTAATGACGAGGAAATTCCTGTGCCACAGCCGCACGAACATCGTTTAGCAGGAACTCGAATCTCAGCGGGATTTGAGGGAAATCCGCATCTTAGGGGCGGTAGAAGTCGCGACTGGCGGGCTGACGAAAACCATCTGCGACGAGGGGTGCAACGTGCCCACTCCAGAGCAACAGAGTACAGTGGAACTTCTTATAAGAGGTATTCTGTTTTATATTTTACGCTCTGCAAATTAGGCATTCCATTTTTATAAGGTATCTTTGCAACATCATTATATATATTTGAATTCAATTGAGAGTTTTCTAATATCACGGCTGAAGGACAGAAGAAATTTCTCTGGTTCGTGTCAACAGATTTTACTGTTTAAGTAAAATTATTATCTCCTTTAGAAAGGAAAAAGATAAGATACGATAAGATAAGATAATGTAGTGTTCCTAAAAATACTGAACTCATTCAATACTGTACCCATATGTCAGAAAACGATAGCACAACATTTTTAGTGTTCTCATTCAGAATAAGTACAGTATATGAGGCAATGATTCAATTAATTTCAAACGAGATAAGATAATGAGAAACGAATTTTAAGGTATTTGTGAAGTCTATAAAATGCTATATTTTCTCAGTTTTCTATTTACTACGTTTAGTACGATGAATTAGTCCTTTTTAATTTACCTAGTTAAACTTTTTTTCCAGTTTATGGTTTTAAGTGTCAAAGTATTAATAAGTGTTTCGCTGAATATGTTTATGTGGTTATGTAGGTATTTTAAGAGTTTGTTTAAAAACCATAATAAATAATTACAGTTTCGCATAACTGGTGGCCACTGTATAAATAAACAGCTGGTGCAGATAAAACGGTATGGCAACTCCAGAAAAAAGTTTTTATCCAACCCTGGACCGGTCACTTTGGCTAATTTCTTTCTTCAAATATTGTTTTATCGTTTATTAATTAATGTGCGATAATCTGTAGTTGAGGAGTTGAGTCCATCAAAATGACGTCCATTATCAAACTGCACACAATATCCGGGGCGATGGACGAGTCTCCGCCGTGCTACATCCTGCAGATAGACGACGTGCGAATTCTGTTGGACTGCGGATGGGACGAAAAGTTCGACGCCAACTTTATTAAAGAACTTAAAAGGTAAGTATTTGAAACAATTCAAGGACAACTCCTAAGTTTTGTATAATTACAGGCAGGTGCACACCTTGGACGCCGTGCTCCTTTCCCACCCGGACGCATATCACCTTGGCGCCTTGCCGTACCTTGTGGGCAAGCTGGGACTTAACTGCCCCATCTACGCCACAATTCCAGTGTTTAAGATGGGGCAGATGTTTATGTACGACCTGTACATGTCCCACTTCAACATGGGCGACTTTGATCTGTTCTCGTTGGACGACGTGGACACAGCCTTCGAGAAGATCACGCAACTGAAGTACAACCAAACGGTTTCGCTGAAGGGCAAGGGCTATGGCATATCCATTACGCCCCTCAACGCGGGCCACATGATTGGCGGCACCATCTGGAAGATTGTGAAGGTGGGCGAAGAGGATATAGTCTATGCCACTGATTTCAACCACAAGAAGGAACGCCACTTGAGCGGCTGTGAGCTGGACAGGCTGCAGAGGCCCTCGCTCCTCATCACCGACGCCTACAATGCACAGTACCAGCAGGCTAGAAGACGTGCTCGCGATGAAAAGCTGATGACGAATATCTTGCAAACGGTCAGAAATAATGGCAATGTCCTTATAGCTGTGGACACCGCAGGACGCGTTCTTGAGCTGGCGCATATGCTGGACCAACTGTGGAAGAACAAGGAGTCCGGCCTGATGGCTTACTCCCTGGCCCTGCTGAACAATGTGAGCTACAACGTGATCGAGTTCGCCAAGTCTCAGATCGAGTGGATGAGCGACAAGTTAACGAAGGCTTTCGAGGGTGCTCGCAATAATCCCTTCCAGTTCAAGCACATCCAGCTGTGTCACTCCCTTGCGGACGTCTACAAACTGCCTGCGGGACCCAAAGTTGTGCTCGCCAGCACTCCGGACCTGGAAAGCGGTTTCACCAGAGATCTTTTTGTACAATGGGCTAGCAATGCCAACAATAGCATCATCCTAACGACACGCACATCTCCCGGAACCCTGGCCATGGAACTGGTAGACAACTGCACGCCAGGCAAGCAAATCGAGCTGGACATCCGGCGAAGAGTTGAGCTGGAAGGCCCCGAGCTGGATGAATACCTGCGCACTCAGGGGGAAAAACTGAATCCGCTCATCGTTAAGCCCGATGTCGAGGAGGAAAGTAGCTCCGAATCCGAGGACGACATCGAAATGAGTGTTATTACTGGCAAGCACGACATTGTGGTCAGGCCAGAGGGTCGTCACCATTCCGGCTTCTTCAAGTCTAACAAGCGCCATCACGTAATGTTTCCCTACCATGAGGAAAAGATCAAGTACGACGAGTACGGGGAGATCATTAACCTCGACGACTACCGCATCGCCGACACGGGAGGCTACGATTTTGTGCCCGCGGAAGAGCAGAACAAGGAGAACGTAAAGAAAGAAGAACCGGGCATGGGAGGTGATAATCAGGCGAACGGGAACGCGGACACCGATGTCCAGCTGTTAGAGAAGCCCACCAAGCTGATAAATCAGCGGAAAACCATCGAGGTGAATGCCCAAATTCAGCGAATCGACTTTGAAGGTCGGTCGGACGGTGAGTCCATGCTGAAAATCCTCTCCCAGCTGCGACCGAGAAGGGTGATTGTCATCCACGGCACTGCGGAGGGCACCCAGGTGGTGGCCAAGCATTGCGAGCAGAATGTTGGCGCCCGCGTCTTCACGCCGCAGAAGGGTGAGATCATCGACGTGACCACCGAAATCCACATTTACCAGGTGCGACTCACAGAGGGTCTCGTCTCTCAGCTACAGTTTCAAAAAGGCAAGGACGCGGAGGTGGCCTGGGTGGATGGCCGCCTGGGAATGCGTCTCAAGGCAATCGAGGCTCCTATGGATGTCACCGTTGAGCAGGACGTACAAGAGGGCAAGACGTTGACCCTGGAAACGCTAGCGGAAGACGAGATCCCCGTCCACAATTCGGTGCTGATCAACGAGCTAAAGCTGTCCGACTTCAAGCAGATTCTCATGCGCAACAACATCAACTCTGAGTTCTCCGGTGGCGTCCTTTGGTGCAGCAATGGAACTTTGGCCTTGAGGCGCGTGGATGCCGGCAAGGTGGCCATGGAGGGTTGCCTGTCGGAGGAGTACTATAAAATCAGGGAGTTGCTCTATGAGCAATACGCAATTGTTTAAGATTAAAGTTTCCTTTAAAATCTAAATTATATTATATTTATTTCTTCGTCTACATAAACTGCATCATTGGATCTTCTGCACGCGGCCGCTTCTTCTTCCACTCCTCGATCTCGTCTTCGGTGGGTGCCTTAATATCGTACATGCTGTTGTAGGCCCGCTTGCGATCGTCCATCTCTTCAGGAATCTCCTTAGCCTTTTCCTTCGACTTTGTCTTCTCCTTCTCCTTGGCTTCTCTGTGCTTTGATTTCAGTTTGCGCTGCTCCTTGGCCTTCCTTTTCTTTTCGCGCTTTTTTGATTTCTTCTTGGACTTTTTCTTTTCCGGCTTTTCTTCCTCCTCCGACGATGAGGAGGATTCTGAGCTCGGAACGGACTCGACTTCGGAGAGTACGGGCTTCTCCGGAGGTACCTCTGGTACTTTGAAATGCACTGGGGCTGTGGACTCTGCAGCAGCTGCTGCTGAACTGGAGCTGGGATGTTGATCCGAGTAGCCCTCTGGTTCCTGCATGCCCACACAGTACGAGTTCTTTATAAAGGACTTGCAGCACTTGTAGCCCCAGCGACCGGCATTCCAGAAGCTGCCCCACACGGTCGTGTGGTTATTAATGTACACATCCTCCTCGTAAATGCTGCGGGCTTTCGGTTTCTCTACACCCTTAATGACCTTGCCACTACGCGAGTACTCGATGTATTCTTCCGTTTGAGCCAGCAGCAGGGACTTGGGCGGCACTTGCAAATGTTCTTCCCCCCCGTATTTCTCCACGATGTGAGTTTTGGTCTGTAAAAGGGAATTGTTAAAGCATTTTTGAAAAAATACAAGAATTGAAAGACTTACACTCGACTTGAACTGCTCCTTTTTCTGCTCGTACTCCTTCTGGAGCAGCTCTAATTTGGTGGGTTCAGCCAGCAGATGGACATCCACACCCTTGCCATGGGCTTCCCAGGCGAACAACTGAGCTGTGGCCTGAGCTGTAGTGTCTCCCGAAAAGCGCACAAAGTTCTCGCCAGCAAACTCAGCCCTGGAAGGTGAATACGGGTAAGTAAATTTAATTCCGGGACTCATTGAGGTACTCACTCTTCTTCCGGAACAGCAGGATTCGGATTGTCACGCATAGAGCGTGTTTTGGGATCGTAGTACGCGGAGTTCGGGTCTAAATTCCTGAGGTATTTTGCTGTGTCTTCGCGGATACGCAAGTTGCGCACGGTGATACGCTGCTTGGAGTCTACTTTTGTGCCCGGCATGTCCACTTCGTCCACGTATTTATCCTCGTTTCCGTCTTCATCGGAAATCTCGGCATCGGGATCTGCAGAAGCAAGAAGTATGAGAATCTATGCATAATTTGCGAAGTTATATGTATGAATGCTTACCATTTTTGAGCTTCTCGGCCTTGAGTTGCCTCTTAGCCTCCTCTACCTTCTCGTACTCCTCGATGATCTCTCTGTGGTTCGCCGGATCGTAGCTGCTCCAGCGATCGCGCTTCTCGTCATAGTTGACGGCCGCATCGTTGACCAGATGCTCATCATGGACAACGATGGATTCGGCATACTTGGCCTGCACTTTGCGTGGCCTCTCCAGGCAATCCTTACGCTTGTGTGTGACAGCCCCACAGTTCTCGCAGGCGCCCTTCCGGAACTTGGTGACGATGCGCGTGGTGTCCAGACCCTTGGGCGCCCGCTTGTCCAGCTGGCCCTGCTCGTCCTCGTGCTGCGGCCTCTGATGCTTGAGCGTGGGCCCCTGCGAGCCATAATACCACGGAGCATTCGATATATACTGCGGGATGTGTGGATTTATGTCGCGACCCTCTTCGTCCACGGCGGCGGGGGCTGTTCCTGCTTTTCGAGCCTCCTCTAGCTCCTTGGCCTTGCGCCAGTCCTCGCGGGACTTCTTCTTGGGCTCCTCTTCGGCATCCTGGTCGTGCTTGCTCTGGAGGATCTGCGAGACGGGTGTACGCATTGCCCCCGAGCTCATTTTGGCTGATTTTATTTATTTACAATTTGCAAACAGCCCACTTTATCTTCTTCTTTCGCAGTCAGTGTTGGAAAGTGAACAATTATTGTTGGATTTAAATACAATTAAGCAAAAACAAATTTGAATAAATATTGCCTTAAAGAAAAAATACATTTATTTAAATTAAATATAAGCTGCCCGAATCTATAATATTAAAATGTCTTTGTTTGCTAAAACCTTTTCCAGCACTAAGCCACAACGCTGCTTAAAATCCGAAACGTTGCCAGATATAAATATATCATCTTTAGAAAAATATCGATGTATCGATAATTTGATATATTATCAACAACCCTAGTTGCACATCCCCAACGTTTTTCCAATAAGATTTGGCGTGAACATTTTTACCAATATTAATACGCGATTTTGATTCTAAGCCAACAATCAATTGCCAGCAATGCAACGGAAAATGTTGGAAACTGTGATCTTGTGAAATATTTCGAATTCGTCGGAAACCAAAGGAAAATTCCTTGGGAAAGCAATCAATTTAAAACGCTGTGCAAACAGGGTGCGTGTAACTGTGTGCGTGCGAGTGTGTGTATATGCGCGCATACATATGTCGAGCGAGTGTGTTGTCCGTGTGTGTGTCTAGTGCCAAGGCATCCTTAATTTTTTCGCACACATAGCTGAACACTTTTTTCTAATATACACCAGCTTCTGCGCGCCTCAACATTTTTTCTCTATATACCAACAATAGAGAGCCAGAGAGGGCGAGAGCATGAGTAGGAGTGCGAAAGAGAGAGCGCGGCAGAGAGAGAAAAAGAGAAAATGTGTAAAACGAATATGAAAAACATAAACAAGACATTTCTAGTATATTTTTCTCTTTACTAGTGTTTGGTCTAAGGCATGTTTCAATTTGCTAAGAAGGAAATCTTAAAAAACTGTCCACATATACAAGTGCTTAAAGGAAACATTGAAAACCAAAACTTTATAAAAATATACCTTTAAATAACTTACCGCTAATCAAGCTGATTACCAACACTGGCTTTTCTCTCACAGCACTCATTAGACAGGCAGGTTGTGGCAGTGTGCTGACGGTACGGCAACCCTGGAGCCTGGAAGGCCTTCGTTTTCACCAATTAGAAAATTACAACTTTTCCAATTGGACTTCCTTTACCAAAATCGTTTAGTTAATTGCACGTATTTTTTTGCGATTCGTCAGGTGTTTCTTATTAGAGTGTCTGGGGTGGTGGTGGTGAGATTCGCGAGTGTATTGGTGGCTCGCGCGCTGAGGTGCGAGTGGGAGGCAGCGCTAGAACATTTCTTGTTATTCTTTCTTTGTTGTTTTATCTGTGGAAAAAGCTGCGCGCGTGTGTGTGTGCTTTGCTTATGTGTGTGTATGTACCATACATGCACAAAAAAAAATTTGCATAAAAAAGTGAGCGAGCAAAGGCATTATGATATGTAATCAAAGCTAAATGACAATAAGAGCCATTTAGATTGTGGAAAATGGACCAACCAACTATGTGTACATGTGTTCCCACAAACAAAAGTTTGCAAAACAGAGAAAATAAATTCCTTGTTTGCTAATTAGGGGAATTCTTAGGTCGTTGGTGTGTGTGTGTGTATTTCCAGAACAGGCGATCTCGGTGAAAATTGCGAAAGTAACAAAGTTGCACTCCTTGGAATGATTTATGCGCCAGAAGATAATGATGATGATGATGATGCTCGTGTACTATTTTCGATTTTCCGTTTCACGGACTGTTGTCGTTTGAGCGATTGCCTAATGGCCCCCATCCGAGTCCGAGTACACACATACACATACACACTCACACAAATGTTTGCGGGACACAGTGACGGCCAAGATAATAGTATTTGAAAACTTTTAAATATTAATTTTACTGGATGTTAATCAGATTAAAGTTCTGCCAAATGTAACAATAAACCTAGAATATTTTAAACAAAGATAGAAACATGTGGATATTTATATCAGATATGTATATTGATAAACTTTGAACGAACTGTTTTATCTGTAATTTAAAAGTTTGCAGCCCCTCTTTTTCTTCAATTTCAAACGCCAAACGCCTTTATAAAAGGTTAAGTAAATTACATAATTTAAAGAATTTTAACATTATTATATCAAATTTAGTTTTGCAAAATATAATTATAGTCAAAAATAGAGCAAGAAAGGTTCCACAACTATTATTGTGACCGCATATGTAGATAGATATCTGTATGTACCTAAATTCCATTGAAGCGAGGAGCAGGCGGCGACCTTGAGAGTGAATCGAGTGCACGGCGCAAGCCATTCATGAGTGTCAATGACCTACAGCAACATTGCCCCACAGAGAAAGTTGCGAACGCCACTCGACCTTATCCCCCCGTCCGATCTTGTCTTCCCACAGATCACCACCCGAGCAGACCAGATCACCAACGATAGCACTAGGACAACCACAGTCGAGTGGTGAGACCGCTGCTCCCAGCACACACACGGACATCGCACGCAGCACCGAGGAGCGGCAGGAGCAGACGGAAGAGATTAGGAAGCGAACTCGGACTCAATTGAACAGCCTGTAAGCGCTTGGAGGGACAAAGGACGACCATGTTCACGGGCAAGCTGCAGATCAAGGTGTGCGAGGCGAGCGGCCTGCGGCCCACAGACTTCCAGAAGCGCCACAACCTCACCTTTGGTAAGCTAGCCGACGAGCAGCTCATCGATCCATATGTGTCCATAGATGTCGACGAGAGTCATTTTGGTAAGTCCTGGTCATCTATTCCGCTCAGTTTAAAGTTAATTGAAACCCTTGAAATGATATTTAGGTATTTTATTTGTAGCAGAACCGAAAATAATTCCTACATTTATAACTTTCAGATCGAGCCACCACACGGCCAAAGACATTTGACCCTGTTTGGAACGAACAGTTTGTCCATGACGTTACCAATGTCAGCAACATTAATTTGACCGTCTTTCACGATGCCGCTCTGCCGCCAGACGATTTTGTGGCCAACTGCATAATCTCCTTCGAGGACCTCATGCAGAGCGAGACGGCTGTGCAGGATCTATGGGTATGTAGTCGGATTTCTTTGTTTTTGGAAAGAAATATCATATTTTCTATATTCACGCAGGTTAACTTGGAGCCCCAGGGCAAGATCCACGTCATAATTGAGCTAAAGAATCGCAATGGTATCTTAAATCCACGTATTTATAGTAAGCACTTTACTTTATTATCGTATTTTTATTTATTTTAGAACAAGCCAAAGCCGAGGCCGAGGTGGAGCACACTGTGGCCGCCAACAAGGAGTTCAAAGAGCGCGCCGGCTTCAATCGGCGTCGCGGTGCCATGCGTCGTCGTGTGCATCAGGTTAGTGGTAATCTCTAAGGATAATGGACCGAAGAAATCAATAACTATGAATATCAAGGATATTCATGACAATCTTATTGATTTCTCTCGGCCTAAGGCGTAGTCTCCTCCTATTTTACTGATTAAATATGTTCTTTTCGAAACCAGGTGAATGGGCACAAGTTCATGGCAACATTTTTGCGTCAACCCACCTTCTGTTCGCATTGCCAAAAGTTTATCTGGTAAGTGAAGCACACAGCACACATGATCGTACAGTCCGGGCTGAGAACATCTCCTCCGTACATCTTTAAGTTGTATCTCTGCAGTGATTAATCTGAACATGCATTTAGTTTCGGGACTTGATTTACACACGCAACACCGCTCACCATCTGAACTACTTTTGATTTGATTCTACTTGGGTTGATCTCTTTACCTCTTTATGTTCTTAATGTACCACTCTATCCTTCATCCACTCATCATCTCTCGGCTCCACATTATCATCTCTTTGGTCTCTTTTTTTTTTTTTGGGTGGCTCACTCTATTAGTAGTTTTAATTTCCTTGGTTTTTCATTGGCATTAACACTTGGTGGTTTCTTTTTGGGGCTACAGATTTGCTGGCGGCGGGTCGCGGGGTCATCGGGTTCACGATCAGCTTGGCCTCATGCTTGGTTTTTCACGGGGCTTCAGGCTCTCATCCATCGAAACACTCGCTCGCACACTCACACACACAACACACCAATCATTCAGTTACCCAAAAATTATATATACATACAATAGCCATGGAATTTCTTGCCTTTTTGCAGGGGAATTGGTAAACAAGGCTATCAATGTCAAGGTATGTGTGTTCGCTTCAGACTAAACAAGGAAGGAGCAACCAGGGCAGCTTCCGCCCTGGCGCTTCCAGGGGGAGCCCCTCCAGGAAGAGCGCCCCCCAAAAAGCTATATCCAATCCAAAAATCATATCACTTTGCATTTGCTTGTTACGTTCGTTCGTTGTTCGTTATTCGTTGTTTGCTGTTGTCGTTGTTGATGCTGTTACCATTTTGGGGTTTCGCTTTTGATCCTTGATTATTTTTTTTGTATCGAAACGGTATCAACCCCTCTACATTAGTCCAGTCTTCGTTCGGCATTGTCTAATGCATCAAAGCATATCCCACGGCTTGAGTCATGCTTCGCTCCGAACAGGACAACATTCCGTTGTCCTGTCCGCCAATTGCACCACTAATCGATCTGCTCCTGTCCCCATCACATTATTGTATCTCACGTATGCGGAAAGAATGCAGACTACTAATTGGATCATTGGGGAGGGTCCTTTGGGTGTAAACCATTTTAAGTCTCTTAGATTTACGAAATATGCTCATTCTATTAAGGTTTATCAGTTTGTCCGTCTGTAACATTTCTATTGTTTCTGTATTTTACTGACTTACGTTATTGTGCATGCCTTTTAGGGGGTTTAAGAAGTCTAAAATGTAACTAAACTTTGACCAAATTGGTCTGCTATCAAGTATCTTTGTAAGTTCATCGAATTGCAGGCGAAATTTTACTAAACATTGGGATTTTTAAGAAAGAACTATGAGTTAATCTTAGTGAAAGTCTTATATGTCTGAGAAAATATTCATAATAGGATAGCGCTTTTAATTACTTTTATTCATTGTAGTCACAGAAAATTGCTTTACGGCTTCATTCTGTGCATTCTTTCTTTTATACATATGTAGTTTTGGTTTCAATATATACATATCTGGCACGAAACATTGTTTAAATGTTGTGATTAAAACCTCGTGTACACCGAAACACTAATTAGCGCACAGACAACGAGCACACAACTTAACTCCACTGACCAACATACCTTATATGTATGTGGATATTCACACACTGCACAACACGAAACTGTCATCGACAGTTTCCCAACTAATTTCTCAACCTCAATCGTGATATTCAAAGGAGATCCAAGAAGATCTTGTAGAATCTATTGAATGCCTCGATTGGGGCACCTTTGTGTCTAATCCTGAATGTTTCAACGAGCTTGAGTTAAACGAAATCCTGTAAATATATATACATATTCGTATGTCCATAGACTTTAGAGTTTAAGCTTGGAAAAATGTGGCCCTGACTCACATATATTAAAAAAAAAAAGTCACTAAAATTCTGTAGACCATCAAGTCAAGATGATCAATTCACAGTAAATTTTAGCTATTACCTAATTCATTCTATGCCTTTAGGTTCAGTAATTATGATTTGAAAAAATTATTTAACAAAGTAATTACAAGAATTAATAGTTAAACTGGTGACAATGTTTTGTTAATTTCACGTTTTCAATGTTTATACAAATAGATTTAAAATCAATCAGTTTCTGAGGCTTTTTCATACGCTGATTTTATATTTTTATAAACTTAAGGGCGACCTTTTTTCAAGCGCATAGTTGGCATTTAGAATTTTGGATAATTTGCCCAGCACTCTACCTCTGCCATCGAAGAATTCCATGAGGGTTCGGTGCCGAGTTGTGGATATTAATCGTATATCTCCTTTGATTTCTCTCCCCAACAAAACACTTCTAGTCTGCACGTTAGTTGTACATAAAAAATGCCATTTGTCCGTGGTGTCCAAGTGTCCGGGCATGCGAGATGAGGTGAGTCATACGCCATAACCCAGAGCTCCAAGATCTAGCTAAGTTAGTTATGTCCGCAGCAAACCAAAGTGGAGGTGGTGCCGGCGGGCCAGCGCTTCAACGTGAATTTGCCGCACCGCTTTGTGGTGCACAACTACAAGAGGTTTACCTTCTGCGACCATTGCGGATCGCTGCTCTACGGCCTCATCAAGCAGGGATTGCAGTGCGAGCCCTGCGGGATGAACGTGCACAAGCGTTGTCAGAAGAACGTGGCCAACACGTGCGGCATCAACACCAAGCAGATGGCCGAGATCCTCAGCTCGCTGGGGATCTCGCCGGACAAGCAGCAGCCGCGCCGCTCCAAGTACTTGAACCAGCAGGGCGGCGAAGACAACTATGGTGCCTCCTTGGGACCCGATGGCGACGGCGCTCCGGGCCAGTCGTTCCGCAGTGGCACCCTCTCGGCGGACAGCCTGGCCACCTCCACCACGACGCTGACCAGCGGCTACAACAGCAGCAGCTGCATGAGCCTGGCCGTGGGCGGATCCACTGGGGAGACGCGGCCCGGCAAGTGCTCCTTGCTCGATTTCAACTTCATCAAGGTGCTTGGCAAGGGATCTTTCGGCAAGGTGATGCTCGCCGAGAAAAAGGGCACCGACGAGATCTATGCCATCAAGGTGCTCAAGAAGGACGCCATCATCCAGGACGACGACGTGGACTGCACCATGACGGAGAAGCGCATCTTGGCGCTGGCCGCCAACCATCCCTTCCTGACTGCGTTACATTCCTGTTTCCAGACCCCGGACCGCCTCTTCTTCGTAATGGAGTACGTCAATGGTGGCGATTTGATGTTCCAGATACAGAAAGCGCGCCGCTTCGAGGCCGCCCGGGCGGCCTTCTATGCAGCAGAGGTGACACTGGCACTGCAGTTCCTCCACACCCACGGCGTCATTTACCGCGACCTGAAGCTGGACAACATTCTGCTCGACCAGGAGGGCCACTGCAAGCTGGCCGACTTCGGTATGTGCAAGGAGGGCATCATGAACGGCATGCTGACCACCACATTCTGCGGCACGCCCGACTACATCGCTCCGGAGATCCTCAAGGAGCAGGAGTATGGCGCCTCCGTCGATTGGTGGGCGCTTGGCGTCCTCATGTACGAGATGATGGCCGGCCAGCCGCCATTCGAGGCCGATAACGAGGACGAGCTCTTCGACTCGATCATGCACGACGACGTCCTATACCCAGTTTGGCTATCACGCGAGGCCGTTTCCATTCTAAAGGGTAAGATTATCTCTGGACTATCCTTAGTAAATCTTTGTGAATTACTTTTTATCTTGAAAATCCCTTTATTCCTGTAGGTTTTCTCACCAAAAACCCGGAGCAGCGACTGGGCTGCACTGGCGATGAGAACGAGATACGCAAGCATCCATTTTTCAATAAACTGGACTGGAAGGAGCTGGAGAAGCGCAACATCAAGCCACCATTCCGACCGAAAATGGTCAGTCGCAATGGCTTCCATGATTTCTTTGAGAATTCTACATTAAAATTTTGCTCAATTTGCAGAAAAATCCACGCGACGCCAATAACTTTGATGCGGAGTTCACCAAGGAAGATCCGGTGCTGACACCAATCGGTAACGAGGTCATTCGCTGCATCAACCAGGATGAATTTGCGGGCTTCTCGTTCGTGAATCCAAAATTCGGACCGGAGCGCAAAGTCTACTAAAGAGGACCCCAACGATCGTAGTTCATGTTCACCATGTTTACTTGGATGGGCTGGATGGACTGGGTATCCCGGTTAGCTTGCCCAACCCAGATCGCTCTTCTCGTCGTCGTGCGGTCACATCCAGGCGTTCGGCGTCTATCGCATCCTCTCCCAGCACAATCTAGTTTATTGTTTTTTGTTTAATCGTTATCATTTTCATCTAACTCCCCCCGGTGAACGCTTCATTGTTGTCTGTTTCTGTTGTAGTCCACTTGTAGTCGTTGTCCTCCCAAACCCCCCTGTCCTCGCAGAGTATATCATCCACATTCACATCCAATTACCAGTGCCAATTGTATCGAAACTGCTAAGCTTCGACTTGATTTAAGGCTCACACCACAAGGATAACGTAAAATGTTCCGAATTAGTGCTGTAAATGAAACGATGGTTTTGTTTGAAAAACTCGATGTTTTACCAGCCCTATACCCAGAAAACTACCCTATTCTTGTTTGAATTTATTTATGTTGTTTGCCAACAAAAAAGATGTCCCCCACACACACCCATCTAGTCAATGCCCAGTGGCTGAGTGCATTTTGTTATTAGTTATTTATTGATTGTTCGATCGACGTGCCGAATCTCAAGTTTCGCACTCACAGCATCCGACAGCATTCAGGCAGAGAGCGAGGCACTTGCTCCAAGCGAATCTCAAGGGAATTTCTAAACACAATAGCCGCAATGTGCCGTCTCTACCACTCACACACAATGTACACAACATTTAATTTCGAGTTTGAAATCTTGCACAACTTCCTTCTCAAGTATTAAAGCGATATTATTTTAAAATTATTACCTTATTGTTATACATATATATTTATAAAAAAGAAATGCAAAGAAAGCAAAGCGAAAATCAAGCCAAAAACCCCTCTAATACAAAGCGCATACAATTTACCAACAAAGTGAAAAACGTATAGCTAAACTAATCATAGAAATAAATGCTAAAACCCACAAAGAGAATGTCTATAAAAATTCATATTAATTTATGCTAAAAACAAATTATGAATACAACCCAAACAACCAATGTGTTTAGCCTGTAAGCGGAGGAGGAGGAGCCAGAGGAGAACAAGCATATTATATATACAGCATATAATATATATGAACCATATATAAATTGTGAAATTAAAGGCATATATAAATAATACACACACACCCACAACAAAACAAAACACTTAGCGTAATGAGGGAAATCCGTCAAAAAATTATATATGAAATGATGTGGCATAGGATAAATAAGAGAACCACAAATATTCGCGGTTATTATGTGTTATGTTTAAAAGCCAAAGACTCAAAGCTAAATATTCTATTTGAACTAACCCGAGGCAAGTTTTTAGCATACCGCATCGAAATTGGATCAGTATCTTTTAAATGTTATTACTATTACTATGTTTATTTACTTTACGACTAATTTCGTGTGTTTTCTGTTTTGATTTCCATCTATCGCTAGAAGAGAGATCACTAAAAGTATATATTTAATAATAAATCTATGAGAGTAGCAGAAAAAGCAAGGAAAACAAAAGATTTATTAACTATTAAGCAGCGTTGTTAACTAAAAGAAAAATAAGCAAAAAACAGAAGTGTAAGGCAAAGGCTAGCACATAAACACACATTTGTATGTAATGATAAAGAGCCCCAGTGTCTAATAATATTTGTGAAATAGCAAACACAACCCGGCGTAAACGCAAGTTACCCACTTACAATTTAAATGTTAACCCAAAGTATTTTCAAGAACGCATTTTACCAAAGCAAAAATTACACAAAGATGTAAACAAGATGATAAAGAAAGATGAAGTATAGGCAAAATGTTAAAGGCTATTAATAATTTTTTAAACAATGCGCTCAAATCGCCAGTCGATCGAAGCCGTTGCCAGGCTGGATAGAGGCGCGTATTCAATTAAAAGATATAAATAAAAATACATAAAACAAATAAAACAGAACAAACGCATCCAGCCAACAAGAAGATGACGATGATGAGCCCGAATAAGGGATCAGAGGAATATTTAGGTGTCAAGATAGTAGGAAAATACACTGGTTGTTGTTGAACAAAGAACAGACAAAAGTTAATAAAGGATGAGCAGGATTTAATATACTATAATAGGAGCCATGGGAGGAGGAGACAGAAAAGGGAATAACAAATCGCGTAACAGTAACCTGATAAACACAATTTAAAATTATAGGACAAATGTGCAAGCAAATGTTAGCTATAAGCTCACTCTCTTTAAATATGCAAAAGCTGAACGATTCCCAGCCCCCATCTACTTGGCCCTTTCGCTTGCCAAAGGTCCTGCCCGGGACCAGGCACTGAACGTACTCACTCCTCGGCTCGACTCGATCAGCTTAGCTAAACTTTTTCTGGGGCCGCGCAGGCTCTCACCAAGGCAACACTCACTCTGACAAAGAAATCAACTTACATACATATGTGCAACTTTTTCACGTACCTTTCGCATCTTAGAGATACTTAAATGGAACTTATTGAACGGAAAAGCCCCCGAAATCATTGTCTACAAATTGTTAACTGATCTAAGGCAGAGAACTACACACTCGAACCTACTAAAGAAATATATTGAAGTATTTATTATTGATCAGCGGCGTACAAAACTAAAACGCGGTCAGCTGAGACACGATATGGTTTTATTAGAAGAAGCTGCGCAGATCATTGCAAGCGAAATAATCATTAGCGAAAAAAGCAAAGTATTTAAAAACCCACAAAAAAGCACAACACACAGCAGTTGAAGTTGATGAAGAACCAGACTAATACACTGAGGAAAATGCATAAATAAAGTCTAAGTTATGTTTAAACCAGAGATAAATAACTGTAACGGTAAAGTCGAAAGTCAACAGTTGATATGTTGTAAAAAAGCTATTAAATAAACAAAAAGAGGAAAGTTTACCAAGGAGGCAGGAAGGAGTGGGCAGAATTGAATGTTAAAAAGCTACTGAATAAATTGTATAAGCAGATGTGTGCGAAAGATAACCAAAGAAACCAAAATTGAAAACAAGAAATTGATTTATAACATTAAGTGAAAACTAATTAATAAATAAAGAGAGGTAACACCTTTGAAAAATGTAACTGATTTTGTTTGAATTTGTCTTAAAAAGTGGCCAATTGAAGCAGAGCCGAAAAGGAAGTTAAAGGTAATATAAATTATATACATAAATACTAAAACGAATCGATCGATGCAAGTTATAAAAAGTAAATCAAATATTCTTTAAAAATATTTAAATTTTCATAATTTGAAAATATGCACATTTCGTTTTTGTTTTAATATACTTCTTTTTTTATATATTTAATTTTAAGTGTCACATCTAATTTTTTACAAAATCTTTAAACCAAAATGATCTTATTTAATAAGTTTTAAAATGTAAGTTAACGGATCATTTACAGAAGCAATTAACGGTCTTTTAGCGAGAAGTTATCGGCGGCACTGCTCATTACCAACAGGGGCTAACTAACTAGAGTTGTCGGATATTTTAAAAAATATCGTATCGATGATATGTTTTTATTCAAAATAAAAAATATTAATGCATAAAATATCACTTAAAAATATCAAATAAAAAATCGTGATAAAATATCATCTTTAGAAAAATATCGATATATTGATATTTTGATACATTGTCAACAACCTATAACTAGCAGCGCACATGTTATCACAAGAAGAAGAAGCAGCACATTCAAAACAAAAAATTATTGTTGAAATTTAGCTAATTTAAAGAAGATAAACAAGTGCAGACAAAATGCCGAAGGTGAAAACGGAAAAGAAATCCCGCATCCACACCGAGGTGCAGAAGCAGGGTGAGTTTATTCCGTAAATCAACCAAAAACCAACAGTAAACATTACGCACATCATATGCATTACAAAACCAGGAATCGTATTCAACAAGGACTTTGGCCAGCACATCCTGAAGAATCCCCTGGTGATCACCACCATGCTCGAGAAGGCCGCCCTGCGCGCCACCGATGTGGTGCTGGAAATCGGTCCCGGTACCGGTAACATGACCGTACGCATGCTGGAGCGTGCCAAGAAGGTTATTGCCTGCGAAATCGACACTCGGCTGGCGGCGGAGTTGCAGAAGCGCGTCCAGGCGACGCCGTTGCAACCAAAGCTGCAGGTGCTCATCGGTGACTTCCTCAAGGCAGAGCTGCCCTTCTTCGACCTATGCATTGCCAACGTGCCGTACCAGATCAGTTCACCGCTAATCTTCAAGTTGCTGCTCCACCGCCCGCTCTTCCGCTGCGCCGTCCTCATGTTCCAGCGTGAGTTTGCCCAGCGACTGGTGGCCAAGCCGGGCGACAAGCTCTACTGCCGCCTTAGCATCAATACCCAGCTGCTGGCCCGCGTCGACATGCTCATGAAGGTTGGCAAGAACAATTTCAAGCCGCCACCAAAGGTCGAATCGAGTGTGGTGCGCTTGGAGCCAAAGAACCCTCCGCCGGCAGTCAACTTCACCGAGTGGGATGGCCTCACGCGTATCGCTTTTTTGCGCAAAAACAAGACCCTGGCGGCCACCTTCAAGGTCACCTCCGTGCTGGAGATGCTCGAGAAGAACTACAAGCTATATCGCTCGCTGAGGAACGAGGTGAGTTGGGTTCTCTGGATGTTGGCTAAAGGCTTAATCTTTGATAGGTCCTACTACTACTTTGTAGTTTCTAGTGAAAAGCTTTCATTTAAATGTCGATTTTACAAATGTGCTTATTTTCTTGCAGCCTGTCGAAGATGACTTCAACATGCAAAACAAAGTCATTGGCATCTTGGAGGAACTGGGTATGGCCACCAATCGCGCGAGAAGCATGGACATTGACGACTTCATGCGGCTCCTGATGGCCTTTAACTTAGCGGGCATACACTTCAACTAGTTGTATTGTTTTTTTAAGTTTGTTAAACATTGTACAATATTAACACCCACAATAATATACATAACCTTAAGGCAACGAACTTTCGTTAACTTTGTTATGAAAACCGGTATGTTTATTTCTGGTACAGTGTTTATCGGATACCGTATCTCATGTAAGCATTGGGATTATTTAAGAATTCATTGTGTAGGTAAATCTTAGTGCATGTGCATGTTACCTTATCAACTGGGGATTTTCAGGAAAAGGTTTTAGTTATAATCAATTTCAATCTGTGTATTATGTGAATCTCCACACCGACATTATCTACTGTGTTTGTGAATCTGACCAGCTGATGTAGGAGAGAGGGATTCTCGGACAAGTTGAACTGCGCAATTGAAAACTAGTTGATTAACAGCTTCGAATCGATCAGTCGCCGGCCGATCGCCTCCCACTGCAGTTCGAAAGTTAATTATGATAATGTTATCCCATTCGCTTGGAACGATCTTGCTGCTGTTTAGCAGCAGCCTTGTTTTTGGACAGAACCCGGACCCAGCCGCTGAAAAATGTGAGCGTTCTGTATTGATATTATATTGAATTTATGATATTAATAAACTTAAAAATATATATTTTATTTGATTCCCTCCTCAGCTTGCACATTTTTTAAGAAGACAGTCTTTGAGCAGAGCATTCCCATCAGCCCCTTTTTCCCCAATGCCCCGATTACATACCATACACTTGACTCCTGCAGCGGGTCGCGACCCCTGATAGTGGACGGCACACCTGCGGAACCCAAAGAATTCCCCCATGCAGCGAGGCTGGGCCACCGGAAGGCCAATAATGAAATCAAATGGTTCTGTGGCGGCACCTTGATCAGCAATCGCGTGGTGCTCACAGCTGCCCACTGTTTCTATTCCGATGTGTATGTACTTATGAGGAGAATTTTTCCACCTTTCCTTTGCTAAATGATAATGTTTACCCTTATTTTCCACAGCGGCGAGGTCAACGTGGTTCGTTTGGGTGAGCTTGAATTCGACACTGATACGGACGACGCTGAGCCCGAGGATTTCGGCGTGTCCCGGCTTATCCAACATAAAAAGTATAACGATCCTGCCCTCTATCACGACATTGGCATGGTGCGGCTTGATCGAGAGGTGAAGTTCAACCTGTACAAGCATCCCGCCTGCCTGCCCTTCGACGACGGCGAGCAGCACGAGACCTTCATTGCAATCGGTTGGGGGCAGAAGGCGTTTACCAAAAAGGAGTCCAAGAAGCTGCTGAAGGTCCAGCTGCGGAGCTATGGACAGCGGTGTTTGGAAACCACGGATACCAACGAAGCGCTTCCCAATGGCTTTAACTCCACCATTCAGCTGTGCATCGGATCGAAGGACAATAAGGACACCTGCAACGGGGACTCTGGCGGTCCGGCATTGGCCTATCACAAGGTTTTTACCTGCATGTACCATGTAATGGGCATCACCTCGGCGGGAGTCAGCTGCTCCACCCCCGATATACCCAGTGCCTATACAAGGGTCCACTACTACCTCGACTGGATCAAAAGGGAGTTGGCAAAGACCTCGTAGAGTCGATGGATTTTTGCATTTATTTTTTAATTAATTGGATAGCCAACTCTGTTTTCTTATAATTCTATAAATGTGGGAAATAAAAAATGTGAATTTACGTACATTTCACACTTCCCAGACCGGTTTGGTGTGCTCAAGTTGTAATTTAAATTTCGTAGAATATTTTCTGGTTTTAATTCCACAAAAAGCCGTTTGCCACTGGCATTACCAATATTGATTTTTGAATAAATATAAATATTTATGTTGAACTGTACTAAAAATACCATATAGTCTCTCTATATATAGATCAATTAGTGAAATGATAACCTATCGAAGACCTTGAAGTAACGCAAATATTTTAAACCCGGAAAACTGGCTTTGTTTTGTATACAGCTTCGGGTCGGTAAAGTCGTGAGCATTGAAAATATATGTGTAAAAAATTAATAAGTATTAAATTTCTTATCGACACCGATTTTCCCCGAGAATTTAATGACTCTCCTGCGATGCACTTTAAAGCCCGAAACCGAATCGAACCTCTCGTAAGAGCTTTCTGATCATTGGCGATAACGCCGTCAGTAGCTAACACATCGTAGAGGCGACCAGACGATGAAATCTGAAATGTTTTTCTGGCTGGGAGTAACATTAGTGGTTTTATCTGTTCAGCTGGTGACCTGCCAAGATCTGGAACTAGTAAGAAGTGAGCGCTTATTCACCTTCTGGGTGATCTATACTAAGATTTATTCTTAACAGCCTGCACCGCATACAAAAAGGAAGTTTGGGAGGAGACATCTGAGTTCACCCTGCTGTTGGAGGGCTCCCGGCCCATCTACAAGACCGAGGACAAGTGTACCAGCTACGCACCCCTAATAGTAGGCGGTGGTCCAGCCGCGCCCAAGGAGTTTCCTCACGCCGCCCGGCTGGGACACCGCGCTGAAAATGGCAAGACGAATTGGTTTTGTGGGGGGACTCTTATCAGCAACCGGCATGTGCTTACGGCAGCTCATTGTCACTTTGCCGAGGAGTATGCATATAGATTATAATATTAATTATCATATATTTATTATAAGTAAATCTGTTGCAGGGGGTCCGTTAATATCGTTCGTCTCGGAGACCTAGAGTTTGACACTGACACCGACGACGCTGATCCCGAGGACTTTAGCGTAAAGAACCACACGATGCATCCCGATTTTGATTATCCCTCTCTTTACAATGACCTGTCCATTATACGACTGTCTAGGACTGTCTCCTTTAACGAGTACAAGCATCCTGCGTGCCTTCCGTTTAGCGATGGAAAATCAGACGCGTCCTTTGTCGCCATCGGCTGGGGGCAGCTGGAGTTTGTTCCTCGCGTTGGTGCTGAGACCAAGAAGCTTCAGAAGGTTAAGCTGCTTAACTACGGGACCCGCTGCTCGATCACCGCGGAGAAAAACAAGGAGCTGCCAAATGGGTATAATGCCAGCACGCAAATCTGCATTGGTTCACCGGACCACAAGGACACCTGCAACGGTGACTCTGGCGGACCGGTACTGACCTACCACAAGGACTATCCTTGCATGTATCACCTAATGGGCATCACCTCAGTTGGAGAGGCCTGCGATACGCCCAATGTGCCCGCCATTTATACAAGGGTGCACTTCTACATCAACTGGATCAAGCAGGAGATGGCCAAGGATTAACTACACAAAATTGTAAACATTTCTGAAGAGTATCCTAAATGTACATGATATTGCGACTATATACAAAAACCTCATAAATAAATGCGAAATCAATTGTTACCAACTCACTTAACCAATCAGCCTTTTCTATTAATTATCGTGTTATTATTTGCATATTCTTTTAATATTCGCTTTTAAAGCGGGCTAAACGATTCCGAAGAAACCGCTTTGCGGGGGATTTCTGTTGGCTTTTACCCGATTGAACCTCCGACGGTCACCCGCCGCTAAGATTAGTCGAAGGCAAGCAGATCGATCGATCAGTTACTGATCGGGAGTGAAACCCGTTCGCAGCTTAGATCTCAGGGAGTGTATCTCTCAGTTGATCTCCGATCTACGGTAGAGATGTGGCCGTCTCTGCTCACTACCCTCTTGCTCAATCTGCTGGCATGTGTTTTTGGTCAGCATCCGGATGTAGTCAAGTGTGAGTGCGTCGCATATAAGCCTAGAAAGGGAACATTTGTGTTTTTAATGATTATGAGATCTCAATTTTAGATATTAAAATAATTTTTTCTCCCCAGTAAAATGCAAATCATATACATATTAACATTCCTTCCATTAACATCATTTCTCAGCGTGCACAAGATATAAGAAGACCGTCTTTGATGAGACAGTTCACTACGGGTTATTCCTACCCGGAGCCGCCACTCTAAGTCGTAAAATCGACAATTGCCGTAGCTATTCGCCTCTCATTGTGGGCGGTCATCCAGCGCAGGCCCGCGAATTTCCGCACATGGCTCGCTTAGGACGTCGCCAAGATATGGGGATCGACTGGTTTTGCGGCGGCGTTTTAATCAGTGAGAAATTCGTCCTTACCGCTGCCCACTGCCTGGAATCGGAGAAGTATAACTCACAATCAATAAATCCTAAAGATATAACTTAAATTGACCAAATTCTTACAGAGGAGACGTGAATGTGGTGCGTTTGGGCGAACTAGACTTTGATACGTACCTAGACGATGCTGCTCCCCAGGATTATAATGTTTCTGGGTACATTATCCATCCAAATTATGAGGATCCAGAGTTTTACCACGACATAGGACTGATCAAACTGAATGAGGAGGTGGTCTTTGATCTTTACAAGCATCCCGCCTGTCTGCCATTCCAGGATGATCGTTCAAAAGAAACATTTATTGCCGTAGGATGGGGCAGCAGAGATCTGGCTGGGAAGCCCTCAGCCAAGCTGCTTAAAGTGAAGCTGGATCGCTACGGAGAAATGGTGAGCAATTTTCGTGATCTGGAATCGATGGCACTTATTTGGTATCCTGTAGGTATGCTCAAGACTCTTGACCCGTCAACTGGAGGAGTTCCCGAAAGGATTTGATGGGCGGACCCAACTGTGTGTGGGTTCCGAAATGGCCCGGGATACGTGCAATGGCGATTCGGGCGGACCTCTGCTGATTTACCATCTGGAGTATCCCTGCATGTATTATGTCATTGGAATCACATCGGCGGGCCTGACCTGTGGCACTCCAGGAATCCCAGGAATATACACTCGCGTTTATCCCTATCTGGACTGGATAACCCGAACAATGACCAAGTTTTAACAGTTAAAAGGGAAATCTATTATCTGGATATAAGTCCTATTGATTTATATAAATATATATAATAAATGTACATATATTATAAATTACAAACAAGAGTATAAGCCAAGTTATGATAAAAAAAAATAATTAAAGTGTTCTTGATTTTTAAGCCAAAAATGTGCCCATTTAAAAAAAAAATTAAGGGGTTACATCGTCAAAATTGTAAAAAACAATGGCCAAAAATTAGAAATCAAGTTTTAAAAGCAGAAAAGTTCTCCTATAAAAACTAAGAAGAAAAAACCAAACCAGACTGAAATCGGTTAAGTTTAAGCCAAGTTATGATCAAAAAACCCTTAAGGTGTTTAAGATTTTTAAGCCAGACAGACGGACAGTCGGGCATGGCTAGATCGACTTCTGATTAAAGTTATAATACCCTGCGAGGTTATAAAAAAAAACAAATGGAAGAATATAAATGCTAAGTTCAATTTAAATCCTTCGATTAATCTGTACGTTATCGATAGCCAATAATTATCGATACTGAAAGAATAACGATATGCCGAACTATCGATAAGAAGCTCGTGCGCAGCGGGCGATAGTTGTTTACGTTTTTCACAGAAAAAGAAACATTTACAAAACAATAGTTTTTCGCACAATTAGGCGAATTGCAAATTCATCGCTAATAAAATGTAAGCGGTAATCCTGCGCCGGACACTGCATCACACTAGGCCATTGCCCGCATCTTTCCCGTTCCTGGCCGTGGTGTGCTTTAATTCTGTTTCCCGCATATACACCCGAGATTGCCAAATTGTGCCGGAGCAGGCAGGACCATGGAGCTGGATCGCGAAAAGGAGACGCAGCAGCAGATAGAGCTAGAGCAAAAGCAGGAGATGGATGTGGCTCAGTCTTATATAACGCGGGCCAAGATGAACCCGGCCAAGAAGGACAACGAGAAGCGACGACGCAAGGATGCCATGCGAAGGGTAATTAAAGTCCGCCATAGTATGTGTGTGTATGTGTGCACTACTGGTATGCGTGTGTGTATGCTTGTATCCTGACAGGAAGTGTTCCAATTTGTCCAGTTCAGGGTGTTAAAGCCACTAATATTCATTGAAAGCAAAACTTTATTAAAAAATATATTTACGGAACCATCTTTTAAGGAAGTCATCACCTTCTCTGCTGTTGCTAATTCCACTTGCATTCCAGGTCTCGATGATTTTGAAAAAGTGCGACTCGCTGCGCTCGGCGGATGACCGACAGTTTCTCGATAAACACCCGGATATGGTGAAGGCCACAAAGAAGCGCAAGGAGCGCGTGGAGATCTACAAAGAGAGAGTGGTGGAGCGCGAGGATGCGCCACACGTGATCGAGGCAAAGGTGGAGCAGCTGGCAAACATCATATCGCAGGCCAAGCACTTAGTTTGCTACACTGGCGCCGGGATTAGCACTGCGGCACTGATTCCTGACTATCGCGGCAGTCAGGGTATTTGGACGCTGCTGCAGAAGGGCCAGGATATTGGGGAGCACGATCTATCCAGCGCGAATCCCACATACACGCATATGGCCCTTTACGAGCTGCACCGCCGTCGACTCCTCCATCATGTGGTATCACAAAACTGCGATGGCCTGCACCTAAGATCCGGATTACCGAGACATTCGCTCTCCGAGATTCATGGCAACATGTATGTGGAGGTGTGCAAGAACTGCCGTCCGAACGCCGTCTACTGGCGTCAGTTCGACACGACAGAGATGACCGCCCGCTACTGCCACAAGACCCACCGGCTGTGTCATCGCTGCTCGGAGCCCCTATACGACACCATCGTGCACTTCGGCGAGCGGGGCAACCTCAAGTGGCCGCTTAACTGGGCGGGCGCCACGGCGAGTGCAGAGCGAGCGGATGTGATTCTCTGCCTGGGCTCCAGTCTTAAAGTACTCAAGAAATACACCTGGCTGTGGCAGATGGATCGGCCGGCGCGACAGCGGGCCAAGATATGCGTGGTCAACCTTCAGTGGACGCCCAAGGATGCGATTGCCAGCATCAAGATCAATGGCAAGTGCGATCGGGTAATGGCCCAACTGATGCACCTCCTCCACATTCCAGTGCCAGTTTACACCAAGGAAAAGGACCCGATTTTCGCTCATGCTTCGCTCCTGATGCCCGAGGAGCTTCATACCCTGACGCAACCGCTGTTGAAGAACGCGGACGAAGAAGAGGCCTTTACCACCACCACCGAGGAGACGCAGGATTCAACTATATCCAGCGAGAGTTGCAGCTACAATTATAGCGATCTGCCTATCGGTAAAGGGCCGCGCATCCGGACGCCTATTAAGAACGGACGACGGGTGAAAACCAATCTGGAACTTCGTCAAAAATATAAGTTAACCAATGGCCAGGATGAGGAAATCAAGGTGGAGCAACTGGATAGTAATAGTTGCGTAAAGAAAGAGGAGGAGAACGGCGCCATTCTGCATCTGGAGGCGACAGAGACATCAATTAAAATAGAGACTGATGAGGTTAAACTAGAAGTGATCGACAACCAGGTGACCTTTGTAAAACAAGAGCTGCATCTGCTGGAGCTCTTGCCCAAGCTGGAGCCACTGTCCCTCAAAGAGGAGGCAGAGGAATCGGTAGATACGCAGGTAGTGGTGGCCAATGGTCAAATGGAGCTGCCCAAGCTAGTTGCCATTCAGAAATCGAGTGTGGCAAGCAGTACCGAGCTCCCGATTGAGCTGAGACTGCAGCCTATGGAACTGCCACCGCTAGTGCCTATTGGAGCACCCCTGAGCACGCCGTTCGTTGAGCCGAAACTTGTCCTTCCACCTGCCTTTCAGGCGCTCAACATCGAAACTCAGAGCGACTCCAGCACAGAACAGGACGATGAAGAGGAGGAAGAGGAGCAGGAAGATCAGGAAGAAGAAAATATCCTGGCCCAAGTGGATTTGCTGAAGCAGAACACCGATGAAGAGCTTCTCCGTCAGCTGCCAAGCTGGTACGACGCGAAGTACGCGTACTCCGGCCTGCACAGCATCCTGATACCACCGCCAGCGGATCTCAATATTTGGAACTTGCAGGTGGTGCCCAACTTTGCCATGAATCGCTCTGCCGCCAGCTGTGACTTCTGCTTCGATCGGTATGCCGAGCTGGAGTGCCAATTCTATCGCCGCTGGAACCTCAATCAGCGTAAGCACAAGAAACGGGCCAGAAGCGGCCGATTCGTGGTTTGCGAGTGCTGCCCCACATCCGATGACGACGATGAATACGACGAGAATATATCCTTGGCGCACATCGCGGCTGCAGAGACGGCCAAGCGAAGACAACAGCTGAGCACGAGTTTTCCCCGAAAGCTGGCACGCACCCAGGCCGGGTGGTACGGCAAGGGCTATAAGAAGGGACGGAAACGACGGTAGATGATTTCCTCCGGTCGTGATTCTCCCTTTCGATAAGCTATGACGGGTTGATTTCAATTGCTGAAAACCAATTATGGAATCTTTTTGGGAAACAAGTTGCTCTTTTGTTAAGTTAGGCAAGATATTGACACAACCTTATCGGAGATTTGCATACGCCCGCTTCAATAGTATTTTAGCTGTGTAGGATCATAAGTCATAGCATAGGCTAGGGTTCCTTTTTCATAATTTATACATAAATGTAAGGCGTCAGCATCCAGCGGGACCTTGTAATTTCAAGGAATGATTCTGTAAAATTTTAATTGAGTGCCGCTCAGTCTTTGTCAATATAAGTTACCTTTTTAAGTCACCATGTTAATGTAATGTTTTATTTTGTGTACTTTGCCCGTCACTATTTTGAAACTGAGGTATTGTTTCATAGAGTATCATAATTTATAGGTTTTTATTAGTGTACATTTGTGTTTAATTTCGAGTCAATTTTGTTTGTTTTATCTTAATGTGTTTGATCTACTTCCGCCCTTTATTTTTGTAAGTTGAATAAACAAGACAAGCATTTTGCTGTAATATGTAGTCGTGTTTTATTTGAACGACTTTTTGAGGTCCTTAAAGAGATACATTGCGACTAAGCGTTGCCATTGCGACTGAGATGATTCATAGATTATTCTATACGATCTCGGTGAGTTGAGCTGATCGTCGCAGAGTTTTACCGGTCTGGATTGCAAATACTAAACCCTCACATTGTGGGAGAAAAGCCTATTCGGCCACCATTTGAATAAGAATATGAAATGCAGTGAATTCGCTTTCATTATTTGTGTAGAACCAAGTTTATTCATTAACTTACAATTTAAAGTATTGCTATTTTTTAGTTGTAGTTTAGCGATCTCGTGTGTGTGTATTGTGAGTGTTTGCGTGGTGTGTGTTTATATTCATTCCATGCTATGAGAGGACCGGACCTCGGGAGGCTTAAATCCCTATGTGGCTGAGCGCGTCGTCTCAGATTGCAAAAATACCCAAGAATCAACAGAAGACGACCAGGCAACGGAAACAAACAAGGGAGACGAACTACACACGTAGAAAACAGCAGGTTGATTAGATTAACGCTATCGATCGGCAAATATTCAAGGGGGCAGGGTGTGGGCATGGGTACAGATTTTCCAGGGGGGCTTGGGGGTGCATTCAATAGCACGAAACATAATACCTAGAGCTACATACGCCTTAAAAGCCAATGGAGCTAGTTGGACCGAATATAAAAATACAAAGATTTCACAAAATGCGAATACAGATATGAATACAGACGTGGAGGAGATACAGAAAGTCGGCGCCGGACTGAAATGCCTGCGGATATAAATGCTCTGAGGACGCAATGTCGGTAGCGAATCACGATTCCATATATATAATACAATTGATCCAAATTCCACAGTTAGAAATATAGGTTGCGTGCGTGCTTTGAGCACGTCTCGGCATTGAGATTAAAATCGCCGCAGCGACGGCGTGTGAGGGGAATGGAAATGGAGATAGGGAATGATTGCTTAGACGGGGGACTGAGACTAGAGCAGCATCTGGGATAACAGCCGTCCTAGGCCACATAGATGAACATGTTGATGTCGTCGTCGTCACGCCTCATGTACTTGTGCTCTATAAGCCACTCCAGCTGCTCCTTGATCATCTTCTTGGACGGCAGGAACATGTTCTTCAGTATATCAATAAGTTCGCCCTGCAACACAAAGGGACTGAGTCTCCGCAAGAATGACAATTGAAGGCACTCCAAAGCAATTACCTGCAGCGCAGCATTGTTCATCCGCTTGCGCACCTTCATGATCTTGATGATGGCCTCCTGGGTGCGCAGGATGCGCAGCTGCACAATGGACTGATTGTCCTCCTGCTGGGAGCGTTCAGTGCTCAACTGCAGGCGCCCAATAAGGTTGAGCTGAGCGAAATAAAAGAGCAGTTTATAGTTACAGTCCGCTGGCTTCGAACTGTCCCTTCATACCTTTCCACGCCGCTGTGATTTGCCATTCTTGACGATTGCAAATTCCTGATTGATATAGAACATTGTGTTCTCGGCAAAATCCTTGGGCGAGTTAATGGCCGCCGGCTCCATGAGCAGTATTTGCTTCTTGATTTTGGGAAAGGCCACCAGCGACCACAGCGTTCGTCTCAATTCGGGATCTTTAGGAAATTAGAAAAATGTTAGGCCCAGGGAGTCTCAAACGAAAACATTGAAACCTTACCCGGCAGTTCGGTGGCTAGACGGAGATTCTCATAGGAGATCTTGTCGTGCTGCCGCTGATTCCAGGCAAACAGGACGGCCATCTGGAAGGTGGTCACGTCCAAATCATAGCGACCGAAGTTGTTCACAAAGGTGATAGTGCCGTTGCTCATATGATGATACCACTGCAGCTTGCGGCCGGAATGCTTCTTCTTGTAGAACTCCTCCACATCGGGGATGTAGTCCTCCAGTTCGATGGGCAGCGACACTGATACACGCTCCGAGCAGCGTGCCCAAGCGCCGGCATTGAGTATTTTGATGTTGATAGCGTCGTGGCGACTTATCGAGCTGCGGAATTGTGTATTCAAATCCTCGCTAACCTTTATATCCTGGAACATGCGGGCCAGCCGGTTGACGTAGTCCGCCGGCATTCCCACCTCGCGCAGCCACTCAACAATGTCCTCTTCCTTTTCGCTGTCTGCACTGGTGCCGAGTATCAGGCTGAAAATCATACACAATTCGTAGAGAATAAGGTTTGATTAGATCTGGAAAATTAAACTCACCGCCTCGTCAAGTGAACCTTGTGGTAACGCATAAAGACGTCCTTGTTGTTCACGTATTTCAGGACGAGCAGAACGTCGCGTAGGCGTGCGTCAATCTGCTCGCTGGTGAGGCGTTTGCTGAGCGGAGTTCGACGCAACAGCATGTCGCAATAGTTGGCTAACAGCTCTGGACACTTGCTTTCCGGCGCCGTGTACTTAACGCCCCGATTGGCGATGCTCGTAGGCAGCTCCATCTTGAACACGCTGGTGTCGTTGACAACCGTCTTGAAGGCGATGTCGCGGGCGGTGAGGAAGCGGGGATCATCGTTGAAGGCGTTACGGACCAGGTCGCTGAACTTGTTGAACAGCTCCAGCAGCCGCTCCACATACTTCTCTGAGTCCTGGGTAATCACCTCCGAGGCGGAGAGCATGTCAGCCAGACCAGCGGATTGGATGTGTCGCTGCAGGTCGCCCATCATCGCTTCCACACCGACGCCGTGCAGGACGCGGTCCATTAGTCGAAACATGAGATTCAGGCGTTCAGTTTCATAGTCCCTGATCAGAGCCGGGCACTCCGCAATGATGGAGTTTAGGTGGTCGACAATGAGCACCTTGACCAGCGTGTAGGTGAGTATGTTAAAACTGCTGGGCTCGAGATACCGCTTGGCTCGCACCTCCTCTTCGCGCAACTTTGCATCTGCGTACTTCATGTACGCCAGCACTCCGTTCTCCTGCTGCTGCTCCGCGGACTTGAGGCGATAAAACTCGGCTGTAGCCTTCAAGTAGGCCATCTCGAAGTTCTCCCTGTAGATCTCTAGCTTGTCCTCGGCATTCGAGGAGAGATTCACATAGCTCTCGCGAACGCCTACCACCAGTTGGGCGTCATAGGCGTCGCCGTTCCTCTCTGCGTGTACAATCTTCATGGCCGACTCCTGCAGGCGGTGCTTGATGTCGTGGAAGATGTGCTTGTTCCACGAGTCCAGCATTAGCTTGCGAACTGGACTGTCCTCCGTGGGATTCTTCTTCGAGGTGGAACTGCTACTGCTGCCCGAAGACGCCGCCGCCGCCGCAGCAGCTGAGCTCGTTGAAGCAGATGTCGAGGCGGCGGCGGCGGAAGTAGAGGCTGCAGAGGAGGAGGCGGCAGCCGCCGAAGTGGAGGCGCCTGTCTTGTTACTACTACTGCCCGCCTGGCCACTGCAGGAGGCGGCGGCTGCGGCACTAGTGCTCGCTCCCGAAGTGGACGCGGCGGAGGAGGAGCTTGAGGGCTTCACCTGCGGCGACTGCTCCAGCTGTCGAAAGGGCAGCGGCAGGTAGTTGGACTGTGTGAAGAACTTGCGCCATTCCACAATGTAGGTGGCCAGCAGGGCCTGCTCGCCGCGCTGAGCCTGCACCTGGCTCTGCGCCTGGACGATGAACTCGACGATGTCCTGCTGCAGGCAGTCGTAGATCTTGGCGGCGCCCTTCTCGTCCCACAGGCATACAAAGTGCACGCCGAAGAACAAATCCTGCCACTCGCGCTGCGACACAGTGTCCTGGCGAAGCAGCTTCAGCACGATCCTCCGTTTGTCCGGCCAAACCTCTTCAAAGATGTCCCTGTCCCGTTTCCCGATTGCCTGCCCAGGAAGTTTATATATAATGTGCGCTGGCCGAGAGTTTGTTCCACCCGCCGGGCAGGTCACTTACCCGTAGCATTTTGTTCGTAGCAATCTCTTTGTTTTTGTTGCTGCGTCCGCTTCACTTCATTTATATTTATTTTTTTTAATTAAAGCAGCGATGGACGATAGTTGGGTATCGTATTGGAGGCAGCGGGAAAACTCGTGCGATAGGCGTTCGTTATCGGTATCAATGTATCGATAGGCGGCATAATCGATGAAAAACAATTTCGGGGAGAAAAAAAAACTCCGGAGTGTAAGCAAAAGTGCGGGAAATCTTCGGAATGCTGTTGTAGCAGCACGCGTTTGACAAAGGAAAAGTCGGCTAGTACCCCGATCTCTGATGGCCAACGGAATCCGTTTAAAGTGTAAATGCCAAATGATTTTGTCAAATGTTTTGTGAAATTCGCCTGTTTCCCATTTCGTTTTGGTTTTTTCTTCTCTACCTCTTCGTGAGCGAGTGCGATGGCAGTAGTGCGAGCGCCCCATCGACCATAGCCATCTCGCTCGCACACACGTCCCCGACCTAATGTCTGCTTTGAGCAAATGTTTCGTATTTCCCCAGGGTTGTCAGGTGTTTTCCGAATTTCAAGTTTGCTGATTCTTCCGTATTTCAATATATCGCTAATTATTACAATAGCTGTGATACAGTTACAATTTAGCTTATTTTAAATAAAAAATGCATTTAAATTTAAATAGATTGCCTATGTTAATATGATTATATTGGATTACAATATATTATTGCATACGTAAATTGTAACCAAAAGTAAGAATATGTCACTAAAATCTCACTAAAAACCGGCAGCGATGAACAGAAATATCGATATATTTGAAATCTCTGCAGATGTGTGTCAACCCTAGTTTCACATTTTTCACATTCACCATTTTCCCTTTGTTTGTCGGCGGCGGCGCTCGTTGTACGGCCGTGCGTAACGAATAATAATCGCAAAAAATCGCGGAAAATACACAAAAACCATGCTGAAATGTAAATAAACAAAATTTAGATGATCAGTCGCCGATCCAGTGCTCCGATTCCCCAGCATCATGTGCGTAAAAAGCGAGATTCAGTGACCACAACAACAACTACGTGCTGCTGCTGCGTTCATTGACGTGACGCGCGAGCGTGAGAGTGTGAGTGCGCGCGTGTGTGTGTGTGTGGTCGGTGTGCTTGCCTGTTTAGTGTGTAGGTGTGTGTGGCTGCGCTGCGAGTTGTTGTCAAAATTCATGCATTTTTAGAAACAACAAGCCAGCGAAGAGAGGAGGCAGCAACAAACAAAACACCACAACACGGCACAAATTGCAATAGAAGTAGCAACACCTCAAATATCCCCAAAGCAGCAGCGACAACAACAACAGCAGCAACATCAACAACGTTAAAGAGCAGTGCCAACATCTGTCGTGTTCTCCTCTACTGCCAAAGAGAGAGAAAGAGAGGGCAAAAAGAAAGTCAACAGTCGCGTGTGAAACGAAATTCGAAAAAATGTCAGAGTGTTTGTGTGTTGAGTGTATAGAATTGAGTAAGAAGCAGCGCGACAAAAGGAAATAAAAGCAATAGCAACAGCAAAAGGAACTGCCAACAGCAACAACAAATGCAACAAAACAACCAGCAACAAATAACAACCAATGAAGCAATCAAATTTAGATTAATTTGCTTCTCTAATCCCCACAAAAACACAACACGACAAGGAGCAAAAATCTTTTGCCAATGAGTCGCAGACAGTCATTGGATCGACCAGGTGAGGAAATGTGTAAAATTGGGGAAATGTGAAAACGAATGGGAGGAAAAACACTCGTAATAATGCTTAGTTTGCATCGGCGACAGGCATTGAGAGGGAGAGCCTGTAAGAGCGAGATGAGATGCTGCACTTTACGCGCATGTTCTCCTCGGTTCTTCTCGCTGTTTTGGCCCGCTCTTCTCGCTGCTCTAAAAATAAACGTGCTCTCTCTCTAAATGCTGGCTGCGCAGCTGCTCTCAAACACTTTAAATTTGTAAACATCTCCAACAATTCTTTGGCGTGACAAACTAGCTGTATAATTAATTGTATTTCGGAATATGTAGCTAACAGTTAAATAAAGAAGCGACAGAAAAATTCACAAGATATGAATGGAAAATACACCTCTTTTTCTTGCTCGCTCGCCCGCCATTCTATTTTTAGCCAGAGTTTCAACACTCGAGCGGGGAAAAGAGAAAGTATCTGTCACTGTCTTAAGCAGATGTAAATGTAGCTCATATAACTCTGTCCCGGTTGTGTCTGTGTCTGGGAAAGAAAGCAGCCAATAACCATAAAAACCAAAAATTCACCAACTTTAGGTTTGTTTTGTTTTTTGTCTTTTTGCAAGGGCAATAAATACGATAGGCAAGGTTATACAGTGTTATATTATTAATTACGGAAAACTAATAATTGGGAATTTGCCGCTCATTTATACACAACACACAAAAATAGCATTTTAATTAATTTATTATTTTTGACCAGTATTCGATCCTAACTTATTTGTATTCTAAATTAGCAATTAAATTCGCCATCTTAAATTATAGTTAACCGAAAACTTTATTTAAGTTATCTTCGAAACCGTCATATTTGTTTGTGCCTCAGTCACGTGAAACTGTTTTTTAGTTCATTATTATTATTTTTTTTTTTTTTTTTTCAACAATAAGAACCCTTGAACCGGAATCTACTCTGTAATGTTAAGTAGATAATAATAGGCGTAGCTAGTTTTTCGTTGAGGAATGCTGTCCACTTATCAACGGCAATTAGCGTTGAATGCTAGTCGTGCATCGCTTGGGAACTCAGACAGACCGGCCTTATGCACAAACACACACCTAGCTAGCACACCCACACCAACACCCACCTGTGTATGCGTTCCTTTAATTTATTTATAACATTCAATGTAAACTCTGCTCAAGCGCCGGCCAACAGCAGAAACAACACAAACAGGCTGCAGTTAGCTTGATTTTTGTATTTTTATTATTCGCAGCATTGTAGGTCAGGGTTGCCGTGTGTAATGCAAAACGTGCCAGCAAATTGAATGAATAAGCGTGGCTAGCGACAATCCGCCCATATATTCTAATGCAACCGCGATCACAACACAGCCATTTGCCAACAATTGCCGGCTATTGCCCGAAATAACAATCGAGCTAGCGAGTTTTGAACGAGTTCGCGTAGACACAGGTAATTAGGGTGTAAAATTCGGCTTGATGGACGAAGTGCAACTGCTGACAACCGGTTTATGGCAGTTGTTCTAACTAGATTATGACCTATGATACTCGAACATGACTTCCGTTTCCACTTAAATTAATAAAACCAGTATTTTGTGCGAATAACATATAAAAACATAACATAACATTTACTATGCAAAAATGCACAAAAGACGCATTCAATAATATAATGTTTGACTAATTCGTTAAAGCGAGTTAAATAAAAATAAAATACTTTATAGTTTCGGCAAACAAAACTTTAGTTAAGCGAAATGGCCAATAAATTAATAACCCACTTATCAGAAGGCAATAAATATTCAAAAATATAATTTTATAGCTTAGAAATAAAAAAAATATATAACTATAAATATAACAAATATGGAGATGTGGAGAAAGAATACTAAACTGTTTTTACTCGCTCTTCTTGAAGTTTTTCTTGACAATTCTGCTTCCCTCGCTGCAATTTCCTAATCTTCGCTGACCTTATTTCCAGGCAGTACAGAGAATGTTATCACTGTTTACATGCGATATGACGGTTGGTGTTGCCTGTGTCAGCACTGTAAAAATGTATTCCACCTACTAGTTGGATTGACTGTCATTATTATTGTCTGAGGCCTAGCGACTTGTGAAATTACCGCTTAAATTCCATTTAAAAAGCCAAAAGGAGAAGCACCTCAAAATACATTTTGTAGGCGTTGCAGACAATCTGATTCGATTTGTTGTTATTGCTTCGATTTTCGCGCTTTTCTTCGCGTGGAAGCGTGACAAAACGTCATTAAATTCTTTTTAAGTTGAAATCGATTTTCCGGACCATTAGGTGCCATTAGAAATCGTCGCTATTTGAATTTTCACGTTTTTTAATTGTATGTTGCTGACATTTCGGGCAAGCATTATTTATTAATCAATAAATAAATGAGACCTTATCAAGGTCTTTATTCAGATTGTATAGAAATTTGTACTGTCTAAAATGTCGTAATGTGGCTTGTTTATACGGGATTAACCAACTGATATGCAATAACTTCTTCGGGTACAGTGCTACGTGTTAAAGAGAAATGCAGCATAAATGAAATAATACAGAATCAATTAAAAGACAAATATGTATCTTTTTAGACAGCATTAAATTATTCAATAAAATGTAATAGTATTTCAATTATATAAAATACAGCTTACAACTACTTTCTTGACATATTAATTCTTCTGAATGAATATGTCAGTTATTTCACAATGTTCCTGTATCTCTAGTTATCTCATCTAACTAAGTTATTAGTAATGCTGATGTGTACCTTTTCTAAGTGACTCATGCGGAGTTACATATTATATAAACAGCGATTTATACGCTTGCTTATAAGTGCTAATGTTCGTGTTTTTAGAGCTTTGATATTCCTCGTGCCCGGCATTACACTCTTTATTAAATTGTATTCGCTTATCAACAGAGATATTTGGGAGAGCATGTGGGTGCCAGAATGAGAGTTTTTCATTGTTCTCTCCCGCGTCTTGTCGAACTCTGTGGCTTTCGGAAATATTCCAGCAATTTCTCTCTGGACTCACGCTGTTGTTATCAGTGCATTTGTTGCTCCATGCGCCTTATTTCTCTCGTCTTTTTTCGCTTTGGTATAATGATTTACGAGTTTAATGCAAGGCCAAGAACAATGTTGCAGATGAAAATTTGATTAGCATATAGACGGGTCCCCAAACCGGCTTCTCCCCACAGTGGAAAATCAAAGCATTCACGCAGCATAGTCATCCTCGAGGCACATCATTAATCTTGGCACACAAAGGGACAGCAAAAAGTTGGCAAAAGTTGCCAAAGCAACGCATCGGGCTATTAATTTCTCCGTCCCGCTCTCGCTCTACTCTCACTCTCTGTTTTTCCGCTTTTCTCTAATGAAATTGCTTTGATTTCTGGAAAAAGCTTGCTGCGAACTTTTCTCATCTAGCGCCCTCCGTCTGGTACAGCAAATTACAAGGATCCTTGTGGTTTTTACAACCTTTTGTGGAGTTTGCTATAAGTCTTGACACTTTATTTTAAAAGCTAATTACACTGGTTGTTTTTGCCTAATACTTGTTAGAACGAATTTTGGCTTATTAGCAATATCAACTGTCAACAAAATAATAATAATAAAAATATATCTGTATACTTTAAAGAAACAAATTAAGGTACAATGTTTGCATTTATACTTCACAAATATCCTTAAAAGTATGAATTTATGACTTAAACAAGTCCCAAAGGATTTACATAGATCAAGTGTAATAAATTTAAAACAATGCCTATAAGGATAACTCTTTTATTTCAAAAACTTAAATAATCCAAATTATTTCACTATGACACGAATCCTTGGGGTTGGCCACTTGGAGGTAGAGTTAAAAGTTGACACTTATTTTTGGGGGTTAATCGCGCCGCTGGCTGCGATGTGTATCTATCTATTAAAAAATCGGGCGAGTCGAAGTCGCCAAAAGACGATGTGAAAAACGACGACGACGATACCGACGACAATCGCGAGTGCGCTCTCAGGAAATTGTTTTTGGGAGCACGTCGGAATTAGCGCCAATAACAATGGGAAAAGTGAAGCAGAAGACTCGTGTCGGAGTCAATTTCCCGAGGGAAAAAGGAAAACCTTTCAACCGCACATCGACGCAAAAATGTAGGCAATCTAATGTGTATAGAAACCGTGTTTATAAGTACCACAGAACATGCTTGATAGAAATACGTTTAATTTAATTTAGAAAATTGAATTTTAATTTACATAAGCACAATTTTTTCCAATACTGGAAATTGTGTATCTGGCCTAAATCATGAAATACATAGTTGTAAAGTCAACATTTATAACGCCGAATAGTAGGCAATACCATTTATAGGGCGAACCGCATTAGCCAGCACTGCTCAGGAAGTCGAAGACTTCATGTCCTTTACACTAGACTCGGAATATTTTCCCCATCTAATCGACCAATTTCCGATGCTGTCCCATGCATCATCTGAGTGCGGAATTCGCCCTTTCAGTCGTGCCAGTTGCCAGTTGTAAATTGTTGGTAGTGAATCGTGGCTATTGGGTCGCTAAGGGGTAAAGGGTGGTCAGACGCAAGCTGGGCATAAATTATTTTTGCCGCCCGAATGTCTAATATGGCGGCAACGGATATGCGGCTGCTATCCGCCAGTTAGACGTGCCACCCAACACCGATGGCAACTTAATTAGAAACAATTGGGGGTATTTGGGTACAAATCTGCGGGTTATTTTATAAAAATATAAAAAGGTATGAAATAATATAAAATTGGTTACGTTAAAGTGTTTAAATAAATAAATATATATTGTTATAGGATCACATTAAAAGTGGTTTATAATTAAACCAAGATTTTGTTTTAAAAATATGCATATATTCTCATTCTGAATGAATAAACTTATTTTGAAAATATTAAAATATGTAGATATTCTAATTTTATAGCCGTCGCTGTGATTTGAAGTGGGTCTGTGCGTCCTGGGTTGATGCTCTCACTCACACCCATTTAATCGATTCGGTAACATTTGTTGTTGTTTCGGTGTTGTGCTGTTTTCATTAGGGGTTATATTCCGGTTTGATCTGCAAGCCAGCCAACGAACAAAGCAAACCCTTGCCCAAACCCAATTCGAATCCCGATTCCAGACCGGCACCCGAGGATTAATATTACTCGCTGCTGCTCACCTTTGCTCGCAGGACCAACACTCAAACACACACACACACGTACGGATACTCGCTCTCCGCGTGCGTTTCATCTGTCATTTATCCCGTTTGTTTCTCCGCTTGTTATTGCTGCAATAGCTGTTGTTGTTGTTCCTGTTTTTTGGCTCTCCGGAGAGTCGAGAGTTTTTGATTTTCGACATGTCGCTTCTTCAACCCTTTTTTCAATGCATACATCTTGTTTGTTTGTACGAATGTATGTGTGTATGGAAAGTTTTGCATTTTTATTATAGATAATTTGTGTACAGGTTTTTTTGCGGCTGCCGCGCAAACTCCCAACTTTTGAACCTTCTGTTGAGCTCCATCTCGGCTTCCTCTTCGTCACCGCTTCCTCTCTCCATTTTTACTTCCCAGTCTCCACTTCACGACTTCCTCTTGTCGTCGTCCTGTCTGCCTTTCTGCATATGTTGGATGTTGTTTATTTCTCTCCTCCATGCCGCTGCTGTTGTTATTGCTCCGCTCTTGATTTTTGTTTTTGTTTTTCGGGTGCTGTATGTTGTATGTGGGGAGCCATAATTAATTTTCGACATTTGCTTGTGTGCTGCTCTCCTTTTTGAAGTCTGGCAACGTTGCAATCAAAACCGCAGAAGTTCTCTACATTAGAGAAAACGAATAAGGAAGTTGTTGGTGCAGAAAAGAGAGAATATTGGAAATTGACTTAATAACTTTAAGTTATTATATTTATGAAAAATAGGTAGGATAAATTTCGATTTAATGTGTTATCCTGCTAAGATAGACCAACGATTTTTGATTAAAGTATTAAAAACATCCAAATATGGTAATGTTATTAAATTCATATCCTGAGCCCATTTTAATGGAAATGTATTCATTTATACATGACATTTAAATAAAACAGAATACCTATTATATGCTGACAAACATAATCTGACTGTCAAGTGGTGTTAGCAGATATTAATGCCATTCCCATCCGTTTGGAATTTCAGAATTGAACACCACAAAGCAGATGGAGCTACATCGTTTTCCTATTTCTACTCGATGAAATTCTATATGTTTGTGGCTCGTCGTGTTTTCTGTTTGACAAACATCGACACGCAATGAAACATGCACTTCCGAATGCTCAACCAAGTTGCATTATTAACCAAATTCAGAGCCGCCTGTCAAGCTGTCTAACTGGAAATGGGGGAAAAGCCGCCGGCATCTTACTTACTGCACTCCAGCGGATGCATTTTGCATGTCATCCACTTTCAACGGGGGGATCCGGATCGCTCATGTGTGCATTCTGCATACTACAATGCCACTTGACATTCGCATTAGCAGACGCGGGGGGTTATTCATCATACCATGGTTGCTTAATGGGTTAATGGTCTTTGAATGTTCAAGTTAGTAGCTGACTGCTCATGCATTTCCCCGACAGAAATGTTTGGCTAAGTTAATTGCATTCAGTTAATTTTTGCAGCCACGTTTTATTTCACTTAGTCTATTTTGTGCTTCATTAAAACGTTAGCATAAAACCCAGAAGCGAATACTATAAATGGTACATAGTACAGTTCTTTTTACAATTTTAAGTAGGCATCCCATTCATTTTTGAAAATTATTCGGCTTTAATATAATTTAATTGGATTTAATAAAATTTAAATTAAATAACTATACAAATTACAACTGGTACCACTTCGATTAATGGTGTTCCCAACAGTCTTATAATACCGAAACGCACGGTATATGGTAGATATGCTTAAGTACATATATGTGTTTTATGCATGTTTGAGCATAATTTTTGCCTCCAGTTATTATAATACAAACCGAATTTGAGTTTGCTTTTCGCCTTCCGATACGCTTGGTAATTTTCATGCCTCTCGGCGGCGTTTTTGGCCCCCGTGAACGCTCCCGTTCTGGTTCTGAATCGGCTTTGGCTCATTCTCTTGGACGGCTCATTGTGAATTCAACGGCGGTAAACATTTGCACAAGTGTCCGGATTGTTGAAGGCAGTTATGGAGCTTTTGGAGCGAATTTTGGCAGGGTATGAGAAGCCACCGCTTCTGCACAGTAAAAAATGGGTCGAATTATTTTAAGATGATTTATGATCTATACAACATTTTGTACATCTCCAAAGCAATCGAAAATACCGATTTGATTTAAATTAATCAAATACTTCGGGTATACCAAAGGGGTCCTGCTTCTCTTTGCCAAAGTTTAGTTTCATTAAATCGTAATTTTGAGTCTCGCATTCTTTTTACTACCTGTGTATCCATTGAAACATAGCTTTGTAGGTGGCTCCCCACTGAGAGGCGTCTGAGCTACTAAATGCCGGTTAATTGCGATCGCGTGCCGCAAGGAGAGAAAGGGTTAGTGTCCGAAGTGCAACAAAATCGAAAGCGGCACGAACGGGGAACCCCAAGGAAGTTGACCCAGTTCCAAGTCGGGGGAAGGCATACAATGACCTTACTGCTGCTGGCCAGCAGCAAAAGTGGAGCTCAACTTTGTGTGAAAATGTTCGAAGAAAACTTTGTATATTACGGGATGGGAAATGGAAATGGGAGGGGGATTAAGACTGGCACCCGTAGTTGGTGTATATGGCCTGACTTTGAAAGTGAATAGTGGCTCCCACACCTCGTAGCTCATGCCACTCGTGCCAGCAGCGATGCACCCAGAGGCACACCCACAAGAACTCACTTTCCCAGGGGCATTTACAAGGCATCGCAAGGGTGAGCTGTGGCTGTTGTGGCTGCCATAAACGATGATGATATGCATGAATGGTTCGCTTCCAGTTCCAGTTCCTCCGCTCGATTGTTCACTTTCAAGTTGACATTGCCATGGCTGCAACAGTTTGTTTCATAATCCAATTATTGTCAACTCGGTGTCACTTTTCATTGAGGAAATCGGAGATGTTTCACTCGAAACTGGCAGACACCAGCCACTCCCTCTGAAAAAGAGTTGGATTTTATTGCTACAATTTCGATTGAGTGTTGATTGGGGGCACTCGGGCATGAAAACGATTTTACGAGCATTCTTTTTCAGGTCATTTTTGGATACACAACAGTGCTGTATTCGTTAGTGTTAACTTCGAGTGTTGAATATTGGCTGGGTTTAACTAGGCATTTCACCCCTAATTCCCTCTGTTCCACCCTGTCAAGATCTGGCAGTGATCAATCAATTACTGCTAAAGATTCGCCCAATTACCTGCAGCTAATCCGAGCCAAAAATAGCAAAATATAGATAGAGTTCCAGCTGCAGCAAAAGCGTATAATGGTCGAAATGGTTGTAAACTGTGGAATTTCTCGGGGAGGTTGAGAGTAGTGTATCATCTCTGAAGGCGTACAAAAGCATCTGCCAGCGACGCAGTTGTCGGTAGTTGCATGTAATCCAAACAATACCTGCTGGCCATATCGGCAACTCGCATTTTGCTTACCCAACTCCTCCTAATCCCAGGCAGTTCAATCAGGAACAATGAACCGCACAAAGGAGCGGAGCCGAGATCGAGAGGAAAACGAAAACATGGACCTTATTGACAGAGAGGCAAACATGGCATAGCACTAACGCACTCGATACACAGTTGTGGCCAAGATAATGACACTTTTATACCGCACAGTTTTAATAATTAATGTACATTTATATATGTAACTAAACAATAATAATAATTTAATGTTAGTGGCTCTATAAATTGATTATGAAATTCACACATTGTTAAATGCATTTGTAAATTAATCTTTCACAAATGTGCACATCTGGTATAACCCCTACCTTACAACCGTCATTTAGTATTATTCCAAGTTTACAATTACCAGATTATAATATAAATATGTAGCTATCCTCTTGGCGACAGCTGTAGGAAAAGGATAACACACGCTGTGTTGTTTGCCCACAGCACAGGTAGCATCCATCGTCTTTATCCGTCTGCTGGGCAGCTGCAAAAACTGCAGCAGCAGCAAAAATTGACCAGCCACTTATCTTGGCTCTCTTGATTTTTACCTTCACCTCTTCGATTCGGGCTCCTTTGAGCCGGGTTATTTTCAGCAATTGTGCCCGGTATCCGGCCAACCAGCCAAACTATTACCTGTTGTAAGAATGTATCTAACTGACGCAAGCACGCATCCAAAGCACAACTTCGGGAATTGATTCTGTTATAGTGTTTGTTCGTTTTCGCAGGCCAAAATTGAAGATGGATGGATGGATGGCATGGTGGGTTACTCCAGGATGATGTTTCTGATGCTGTGCGGAAAAGTTATAAATACGGCTGAATATGGAGCGGCCTCTCCATGGGTGGCTCCAACTTTAGTTGGGGTTCCATTCGCACAAATCAAACAAATGCAATGGGCTAAGTTCGCATCACAGAAGTCGCTGCTCTCATAGTAATTGGTTTTTGAATTTAATTATTTTCTAGTTTATAGAGTAAAAGTAATTTGAAGTTTAATGGTTATTGGGTAACTTTTAACTTGGTTCAACATGAAACTACCTTGGATCATATAGTATTTGCTTTTACAAATGAGGTATCTTTTGCATGGAAAATGCAATTTAAGAAAGTAGATAAAAGGAAATAAAATTTAACAATAAAAAGTGTTAAACCTGTTTTAAAAGATTCTTTTAAGAATGTCATAGAAATATACTTCCGGGCAACAACAGTAACTCGGTATCCGAAGTGTCTGTGTATGTATGTATTTCTATCTCTGCAATATTGCTTTTCACTTGGAAACTGAATTTCGCCAGTGGCCAAGACAGGAACAACAACTACAGCAACGCCAAATGCACGCGAATAAGTGGGGAGTGGGGCTGACAAAAAGAGAGCAGCAGAGCAAAGCTCATCCATTAGTTGTCGTCATACACACAACCCAACCTGAGATGTATTTGTTGTTTCCATTGTTCTTGCTCCGTCTGCTTCTTCTCGCTCTTCCCTTCTTCTTTCTCTTCTTTGCTCTATAATCGCCGTCTGGCTGTCTGTGTGTGTATCTGTCATTTGGCCGCTCATTGTGTTTGCATAGGTACGGCGAGAAAGAGAGCAAGTTGGGGGGCAGAGCCAGCGAGAGAGATTGACAGATAAACCTGCGATGAGGTTATGTTTACCACTGGACCACCTTCGCAGGTTCGCTCACACATACACACATGTCTCTCCCTAATCCATCCTGCCCTCACTATGGGGCAATTGACCATCTAAAAAGGTAATAATTTGCCTCACTGTCGAGGGTACTACATCGTTAATGGAACTCACCTTTGCTGTTGTTTTAGTTAGCTACCTGCACGGTGCATTGTTGACGAGTGCTCTGTATTGATGGGCCGAATTACTTCACATTTAATGTGGGAAAAAAATCTCGAGCTCAGAATTCAAAATTCCAGCTAGCGGAGGCTTGATCGATAGGCGTCAGGCAGGTATGATTAGGCTGCGATAACTATTGCAATAATAATCGAATGTTGCAGTTGCCAGCAAAAAATAAACTTAGATATTTCAGGCAAAATGAATCAATTGCGTAGCGAACCAAATTTCGATACATTTATAAGTTAAACGATATTTGAGATTAAAATTTTGTTCTGCCCATTGTTTCAAAGATGTTTCTTTCATACTTGACATTTGCCTAGAATTCGATCAAATATCGTTTACCTTTAATAGTTAAAAGCAAATCACAGTTAATACACAGTAAACACATAATATAGTATAGGGATTTAAAGTTGCATAAAAGCGGTAGTTTACCTTACATATTCGATGTTAACGACCAATAATACTGAATACCTGTGTATACATATATTGAAGAGAAATGACTTGCATAAAGTTATTAAAGTTGTCGTATGCTAATCAACATGCATGCTAATTGTGTTTATTTCCTCGTGCTAATCTGATTTCTCTTTTTGTTTTGTCATTCCAGGTAAATAAATCTCATAATTACCTGCAACTAAAAACGGTAGCTGGATTTTTCTGGATATATGCCTATTCAAAGTTGGTAACAAGTTTTGCCCACAACAACAGAACCCAAGTTTCCTAATGATTTCTGACGCAAATTATCTCTACCTAAATCTCGGGGGCCAACTGAGGTTTAACGACCTTTTGGGGTTACTTAACATTTAATTGGGGTACGGAGACTAGAGGAGAAGGCACACTTGATGCCATAAACATAAGCACAAGTAATTGCGGCGCGTCAAGAAAGAGATTTCTAAATGATGTACTGCCGAGAACCTGCACGTGACAGACTAATTGACAACCGAGATGATGATGATCCTTGGCCGAAAGTCCTTGATGGCTTCTTATTTATTTACGAGGCAATTTTTAAAGGAGACCCCAGCAAACGCCGAATGGCGAATGGCTTCATAAAAACGTGGCCAAGACGGTAGTCGAGGAAGTGGATTAAAACTAATTTCCTTCGTAATGCACACACTCGCACAGCGGGCCATAACTTGGGGACTGGCAGTCACTCGACTCAACTCAACGCAACTCGACTCGACTGAAGTCAGCTCGGCTTGGCTTGGCTCGGTTCAGCCATTTGGCCCCAGAGAACGACACAAAGCAATCAAAGCGCAACCAACTGGGCGCACCGACCTGCCCGCCCTCATTTCACCCGCCCTCCTCTGCTGTCCGGTCAACGAAGCAGAACCCGCCTTGGGGGAACCCCCTTTTGGACCCACAGACAGCCGCCAAAAAGAGCAGCCGGCAACAAATAGCCACAAATGGATGTGTATGCAAACAGTTGTGGTCACATAATTACCTCTAGCATTGACACTTCAAGATATTTTAATAGGGAAAATATTAACATAACATGCGTTGCAATTTTTAAAAGGCTTACTCCTTTCTTATTTTTGCAATTAATTATAATAATAATAAATGCTGTACGATACCATTATGTTGATCTCAACTGTATGGCCGAAGCGGGGAGCTACCGAACCGAATATCCAGGGAAGGAATGAGGGTCCAGAAAGAAGATTAAGGTAGAGGGCTTTGAGAAATTACTTTTGCTACAACGTTATAATGTTGCTGCCGCCAGCTTTGACGTTTGTGGGTTACAAAAATAATTACCCTAATATATATAGGCCCAGAAAAAGGCAAACAGTTATGCACTGGCAGAAACCATAAAAGAGTAATTAGGCGAAAATATTTATTTTTTTTATTAATAACTTGCCTACAAAATATTATTTGAGTTCCAAGTCCTTCCGAAAAAACTGTATTGTCAACAAAATGTTTAAATAAAACATAAATTAAACATTGATTTCATTTTGATATCATCACCATTTTATTCTGTGTCCGGAGTAAAGCCAAATGTTCCCCTCTTTCTACGCCTTGGGCTTTTATGGCTAATATAATTTGGCAATTTGATTGTTCCCGAGTTGAGTCAGTGCGAAATATAAATGATTACTTCGCATGTCGTGGCAATGAACCCCAGATAATATAAAAGAGAATTGTTAGAGTTGAGTCGGCCAATTAGGTTCATGGGACACACCCACATTAACTGATTGAGGAGGCATTAGCACCCTAAAAATATAGTTCAACAGATTATACACGGGGATGCAGCTTAGTGAAGATAAATGCTTAAATGCAAATTTAACATGAAATATGCTCTGTCTTTATTTTTATTTTTTGCTTTTGCACTAGGCATGAATGGACCGATAACGAAATATATTTTTGGAAAGAGCTCAAGACCCGCAGAAATAATAAATAATAAATTGTTAAATGTTTTATAGCATTTTACCATTCGCTGCTTTTTCGCTGACTCTTAATAGGCCAACTACAACATATTCCCTGGCTGTCAGCATTTCCCACTGCTGTTTTTTCTGATTTCTGCCCACCCGCCCCCACTTGACCTGACCCATTGAGAGGGGAGCCCTTTCCCAACACTGAGTTGCCATTAATTGCTGAAATCTGCCTACACACCTCGCCAGCGTGTGTGCGAGTGGAAGGTGTGAACCATTTTTAGCTGCTTAGCCAGCATTTTCCGACTGTCTCATGTAGGTGCTGTGCAAAATTGTACAAAGTTTGTTAGGATCTAGTAAATAATCCTGTCGAAGTATAACAAAAAACATGAAATTAGTGAGGAAACCCCTAGATGTTATTCTTTTATTGAATTTATAAGTACAAATAGATAGTAAACTATAGCCTAGTTATGTCTTAATTTGTATATGTTTTTAAAGTTGCTTTTAAAAATAATATCATTGTTTTGAAAGTATTTAAAAACCATAATTAAATGCCACTAAATTCTGGTAATACAAGAAATCTTTAAACATAAATATCTATATTAATAAACTTTTAAAATTATGTTTCACCCTAACTGTCGTATATTTTTGTGTATTTTTGAAGATGCATGCAATTTTTAAGAGCTGAGGCTCAAAGCCAAGGCCATTATGGCAGGCATTATAAAATGTAATTTAGAAGCCCTCGCAATAATATTCTGAAAATCCTGGTCTCCTACATATATTTCAATAGCTGCCTGTCTGTCTGTCGGGAGGTTGAACCCCACCTGATAATCGGATTAGATATTCCGGTCCTAATTGGCACTCAACAGGGGCGGCAAACTGTTTGCGCCCAACTGCCGCCTCTCTTTTTGATGTTTGGCCACAAACTCTGGCCATTCGCCAAGCTCAGACATTAAGTATTTCGGAGTTGAGTGACTGTGTGTGGATGTGCAAACAAATAATTAATGATTTTCGCATTTATGTTGACTTATTTCTGCACATGAGGCATTGTTTGCCATCAATTCTTACACTTGCCCGCAAAATATCTAAATATTATGCTAAAGCAAACATATTTTATAAACAGCTGCGGCTGCAACTATTCACCGTGCCCCCTCTCGCATCCCGGAACGGCTTCTTGGCCGTGTTTTTGCTTTGGTTCTTGCCAGCATTTGTTAGTATTGGCACAGTTTCAACGGCGGCGCACCGACGACCACGCCCTAATTGCCTCGGAATCGCTGCCTCTTAGCATTTTGTGTGCACCGAAATCGGCTGGGACGAGGCAATTTGTGCGAGAATCTCTGAGTTTTTGACCCACAGCACAACACACAAAGCAGGAAAATAAACAGAATACTTGACCGAATTATGAATCTGCAACGCTCGAATTTACATCGATGCTTTTGACGGCAGGAAAGAGATATTAATGGGGGGAAATTGTGTAGATTGAACTATCAAAGTTTTAGATTTGCGAAAAACAGTGTCAAAATTGATATTTTGATTCTGAAAAAAAAATAAGGATTTAATTCCTTGACCAAAATATCCTTTTATGATAATGTATTAAGCAAAAAACTTTGAACTTTGGTAAATGAGGTTAGGGATAATGTGAAAAGTGTGTCACACCAAATGTAATTTGTTAGCGAATCTATTAGCCGGATAAACCTTGCTACATTGAATTTTAATAAGCTGTAATCCCAACAACAATACTCTTTATGTCTGACTTCGATATACATGCACATTCCTACTTACAGCCTGTCAAACATCATTTCGAATGGGCATTGCCGACTTAATTGACAACTTTTAGTTTGCTTTGGATTTCATTCATTGTTGCTACCGCCGCCGTCTGCAGCATTTTGATTTTATCGTCTAGAATTTATTTTCATATCCCTTTTGGCTTTCATTTGCCGTCTCGACATTTCATATTTGATGTTGCTTCTTTTTGGGCCGTCAGACAGATAATAACACCAGATTTTCTAAGATTTTGCTAGGCATTCTTGGCGAGTGTCCTCGGGCTAGGATGCTTACTCGTAGGGACTTGTGAGTGGGAAGGAAGAGAGGTCATTGTTTGTCAATTTCTTGTTTGGCTACAAGTGGAGAAAATACTTAAATTAAGTATTAAATTGTTTAAAAACTGTCGTGTGTTTCGATCAAAGAAACTAAAATGTTGCTAAAAATTATTATTACATTAAACATATTAAACAATATTTCTACCGAAATATGTGTTCCTTGTTGTATGCTGCTAATATTTATTAAATTGAAATACAGGTATCAAAGGAAAACACTTTCCAGGAAGATTAATTTATTTGTATGTTTTTCACAATTACAACGATTTTCGAAGAATTCTTTGAGTGGATTTGGCTGGAAAATATCTCATTGCATATATTCATATTTTATCAAAGCTCAGTTGGCAAGGTGATAACTACAGTGCTTTTGAAAGGCCTGAGGTCTATCTATCTATCTTTTGGCCACCTCTTGTGCCTTTAATAATATGCAATATGTAGCCTTTGGGCCATGTTTTATTTACGTTTGTGTGTTTGAGATGTGCACGTTGCTGCCTATCTCTGTGCGTTTGTCATATTGCATTTCGCAATTACTCCTTGTCAGCGCACACAAATACGAACCAATACACTCACTCACTAAATGAATGGACCAGGCTGGTCCTTTGCCAGCATCCACTTTCCAGCTCATCCTTTGTGTCCACCTGCTGTGCTGTCTGCGCTCTGTGGGAGAGCGCTCAAATTATTTGCATTTATCCCGAGCACACATTTAATTAATAACCAACCGGGCGGCGATTATCCCCTACATTAAATGGAGCGGCATATGACACTCTTGCGGTGACTCGAATTACTGAATTAAAATTCATAACTTAAGGCACGCGACCAAATCGAACCCTTTTTGCTTTGTTTGCTGACGAATTGTAATTGTATCTGCATTTGAGCTGTGTGGGAACACAAACAGATAGAGGGGAAAGAGGAATGTTTTAGGGGGTTTTGGTCCCCCGTTTCTACTGTTCGTGAAACATGTGATCAATATTAGCCCACCCACCAACAAAGTATAGGAAAAAAAGAGTGAATCAGTCAAGCAGGCATAATGACTCTGGCCGAAGTGAAGTGACATGGCCCGAGGACGGCGGCGGCCACTTCAGTGTGACAATCTAATTACACGGCTCGATGTGCCCTAAGCATGGTGTCTAACCAACCGTCAGGAAGCAGCCGGAGCCCCCTTTATCCTCCCCGGGGAATCCCCTTGGGCACGAAAAGCACCCCGCCGCCGCTGACCTTTGATGTCGTTCTGTGCATATTCGAATACATCGATTGAGTGAATGATTGCTGAAAAGGCTGTCTGACTCTGATTGCCCCTGCTCGCCGCCTAAAGTTTCCAGTTGCTGTCCATTTTCTAATATTAAATGGATGGTGAAAAGCCAAAAGAAATGCGGTTGCTGCCGAAACACTGACAAAAATGTAAAAAAAAAGGCCGAACAAATTTATTGTTCATTGTCGGGCGAAACACGTACTGGCCATAAAACGTACACGTCGCCGGCCAGGGCCAATCTGGCCAAAAGAATCGAGTAACTAAATCAAAATAAAATTGTCCGTTAAATTCTTCTTTTTTCCTTTCCTCCAACGGAACGGACATAATCGAGGGAGTTGGAGATGGGTAGATGGGTAGAGGGTTCTTTGGGTTGCCCTGCTTTCCAAATGGCTTTTTGAAATGCCCCTCGAGTCGTTCCATTGTGCTGCGAAATTTATTTAATAACTTAAAGTATTAAGGAATCGATACTGTAGTGTACTTTCAAATTGCCGCAAAATAATTGGATACAAATGTGCGGTATATTGCCGGTATATTTTATAAAAAGTGAATTCAATTAAGCTCCAAAATATAAGTAATATGCATCAAAGGAGTTTTATTTAATTAAGTTGCACATTTTGTTATGTTTGCAAATTGCCTTATTATGAACATACCTTGATTTCTTCTATAATGAGGAGCAATATTATATATATTATAATAAAACAATCAATTAAATACACAATTTAATAGAGTTGAAAGATTTTTTTGTTTGCTCTGCTCACGAAAGCCTTTTATCTAGATGGCCCGAACCCGGAAATAAATATAATATCCCCTAAATGCTCTCCAGACACCTTGCAATTGAATTCTTCCCCCATTTCAGATTTTTATCCGGTGAACCTTCTTTTTATGCATTTACAACCTTTTTTTTTTTTTGGTTGGGTCGTGTTCCTTGGATGGTCATAAAACGCTTGCAGATACGAATTCAATTGACCGTATCATCAATTCGCTACCGTAGACGGGGACACTTGATCTCTGGCAGGCAACAAAAGTATCTGCAGTTGATTATGCCCGAATTGACCGGCGCCATTTCGGGATACAATTTGGGATTCTGAGTGCCAATCGCAAATTGTGCGACAATAACAAATTAACGGTCATGTGTGGAGCGGGTCCTCTCCGTAGGTCGGCCAAAAGAAGTAAACAGCTGGAAAGCAGGAAAGCTGAAAAGCGGGAAAGCTGAAAAGCAATGGTCATATGTTGGCTTTACCGTTTGTCCGCTGGACCGGACCTGTTGTTCATGCAATTTAGACCCTTTTTTTTTGAGTTATTGTGGTGGTCGGCCAGACAGTGGTCAGGTGTTGCGGGGGGGTTACTGTTACTGGATGTGGTATCTCGTATCTGGTGTATCTGTGGGTTCCGGAGGGGTTCAGGCAGGGTGTTCCAGTTCGTTGACTTTCACGTGCGACGAGCGTTTGGCAGCCGTGGGTTGTTTTATTCTCTGTTTGCTCTTGCCCCCCTTGTATTTTTTTTTATATTTTACGAGCTTTACCTGTGCACGCGTTGGCTTTTGTAAATGACAATTTTACCGTTTTGTTGTGGATGTCTGTCTGTCCCCAGAACGCCTCACTTCACATCCCCTTTCCACGGCGCTCTTAAGTGCTTCAGACTGTGGCAAGTGCTGTTACCTGTCGCCGAATGCCACAAAAATCGCTGGACTTTTCAAGCAGATATGGCTAGAATTGGCTTTAAAAATATATATATTCATCAGAAACAGTTTGGCGCTAAATTTGTACTTGGGAATTATTAGGTGAAATTCTTGTTAAGTTTTTTCCGGGATTTACAAAGTAATTCAAATTATTATTAAATTATTTACAGTCGTACATGTCAGGGTTTTTATTTTTAAATCTGCTGCTTAAAACACATAAGAATTTTAAGAATATTTTAAAATAGCTGAAATGGCAACACCTTGGGGCAATTGCTGGGGCCAGCAATTTGTTAGAGCCGCTTCAATGTATACTTTTTCGTGTGTTTTATTATTATTCTTGTGGCTTGGCGGCTGGTGGTGGTGTGCATGGCAGGAAATTTGTGTTATGACTTTGCTAATGTCAAGTGCAAACAAATGTTTAAGCCAGCGCTTGCAGGCTGGAGGGAGGAGCTGAAAATGAGGCAGAACGTAAGCCAGCCAGCGGGCCAAAATGGCCATAACATTTGTTGCAATCAGCATAATCAAAACAAGAGTTGTTGAACGAGCAGAGGCGGGAACCGAGGGACACTGAGGGGAGATAATATCACCGCAAAAAAGGTCAGAATGAGAGAGTGTGAAGCTGAGAATATGTTTCGGTTTCGGTCTCAAGTGTCAGGTTATTGCACGGCAGGTGCTCGAAGATGAAACGCGAAACCTGAGCGCAGGGGAGGAGATCATGTTCCTGTTGCAGCTCCTCTTCCCTCATCTGCCTGAATCCCTATCCAGCTTCCAGTCTCACCTCGTTCTCTGCGGCCACTTCATCAGTCTGGGCGCATAATGATGACGCTTTGGATGGGGGCTCGGCTTTGTGGGTCCCTGAAATACACGTAACTGGGCATAAATAAATCAGCATTAAAAACAAACCGAAAGATGCAAGTGGAATCTTAATTGCGGTGACTCTTGGCGGGCTACGCTAAACGACGCCGATGCACAGGCAGAAAAGGGGTTGAGATATTTATAGTAAAGTTTCGTTTTAATAAAAGCTAAGATATATACTATAGTTTGTATAGTTATGCAATTGTATTATGCGTAATAACCAACCATTTTCTATGGTTCCTCTGAAATTTCTTCCCTCAAAAACCAAATTTCTTTCCCTGCCACTCAATATTAAATTGTGATATTTAACTATCTCTTCGGTTGTCAGAAGTGATCTGGCACACCTCATGAATTACGGAATCCTGCAAATGTCGTGTCAATCTAAAAGACCTGCCAGATAATGCCACAGGGGAAATCCGGAAAGAATGAAGGAAGGAGCGAGGTTGTTGGTAGGTAGAAAAGTGCTCGCCCCGAATGTCAATTCTCGTTTGCGGCTGTTGTTGTTTTTTCATCACTGTTGTTTCAGTGCGCATCTGCATATTTATTAAATGCATCTCGCCCAGCTCTCGCCATCATCTCTCTACTCCAATTTGATATATTACACAACATAAAGCGAATAAACAACGAACGAACATTCAGAAGTACTTACATATGTAAACACACGAAAACCAGACCAGAGAGGAGATCGGGATTGTGGGTGTGGGTGCGGGTGTGCGTTTGTGTTTTGTGTATGCATTCAAAGGAATTAATTAATGTAGACAGCTGCAGACGGCAACGCAATCCGAACGAGAGCTGCTGTTGCTGCTGCTGCTGCGATTGTGGAAATGTGAAACAAAATGCAATTGTGCCCACATCTCGAAGATAGCTGGAGCGATAAGGATGGATGCAGATGCCCACAGATAGAGACGGCGATAGGAATATAGTCTGGGACAGGGAGGGATGGTTGGGGAGCCACCACTGAAGGCAAACTAATTATCCCGCCATATGCTGAGTGACAAACAGACAGCTCTGGGATTTCAAAAGGCGATGGCCCGGGGAAGTGGAACTGGGAAGTGGGAAATCGGAATGCAGATCCGAATGGCAATGGGATGTGCGGCTCACTGAAAAATTAGTACATCAACTGGCAACTTTTATTAATAGCCCTCCCTGCTCTTTGATTTTGGGGCACCACGACATTTTAATTAATATTAAATAATACTTTTAGATCCTTTCAAGTTATAGGCAATTGAAAAGTGATAATAACAGTTTCCCATAACAGCTCGTACAAATTAATATGAATAGCACCTGTTTATACTTTTACATTATTATACCCATTATTAATTAAATGATTAAGTTATAATGCTAATATTAAATCTCGTACATAATTCAACTCACATTTCCCCTTATAAAAACCATTTAAAGTTCACCCAGTTGAACTGCCTCCAGCGGCACATATAATGGGAAATTATGATCAAGATTTATGAGAGGTTTGAAGTTGGCTTTTGATTTCTTGTGCTTCATGACCTCTCCTCATCCAGACCCGTCCCCTTGTCGATGCCCACTTTAATGGAGTTTTCGCGTTTTGATTCCCATTTACCCCGCCGAATGGCAGAACTTGACTTGCCTGAAGTCTTCCAATATACATAGCCAGCGGGAAAAAGAAGGGGCGCTGCCGAGGCTAAAAATATAATTTCTCATTGCGCTTTAAGCACACTTCACTGGGCTGATGTATGTCAATTAGTCGACAAATTGATTGCGCCGCATTCAACGCCGCCCAGCTCAAGATGCTGGGAGGGATTCTGTCTGGCCTTTGGGAGATCCGACTGCCGGATTCCAGACTCTTGCTTCGGTTTCCGGGGCGGAGTTGCTGGTCAAGCTTGCGCTTCTCTTGTTCGCCCTTTTCACTCCCCTAATGGTTGTCAGTTTTAACGATTTCATTTGAAGTTAATTTTAATTGCGCTTAAGTAGGAAATCTCAATTTCACAGCCATTTCGACTCACAATTGGTGATGGCAGACAAATCAGCGCGAATCTCAGTCGTGATTTGGCTGCATCGCTAATTGCCCCCACCAAGTATGGATTATAATTTTACAATATGTTATTAAGAGCACTTAAAGGGATTGTAAGAAATATGAGGGCGCTGTCATAACATATTAAGAAAATTTTATATATGTACATATATTCTTCAATGCATATATTCTTATGCAAAGTTATTGCATAATTTATTTTGCTTAATTTCAACGATAATCTAAGTCCAATTTCTCTATTCTGATTTGTCATTCCAGGTAAATAAATCGGTTATTTGTACTCTATAAACCTGTGTGAAATTTGTATCTGGAAATGCATTTAAATGATGGTAAAGTTGTTGTATTTATTTTGTTGGGAATCTGAATTATAGCCAAGCGTAAATTTATAATTGGTACCAAAATAATTAGTTTGTTCAAAATTCTGTGAATTTAACTGTAGTCCGATGAGAATGACATAATTTGTAATATAAAACACAAAAGTTAGCATATGAGGAGGAGTAAAGCGAAAATGGAAAATAGAATAATTTATTCGCACAGTATGCAGTATTAAATAAATCAATCCTACGGCTGTTTAGTCATTACAATTCAATAGTCGCCTTCGCATTCCCCTGGAGGCAAAAACTTTGGAAATGCAGCCAACAAAAAATATTCAGTCAAATGAATGTAAAAGTCCTGAAAACAAAAATGACCAAAGTGTGCTTTAGATCCCGAGGCATTCTGTCTAACTAAACAAATTTACATTTAAGCTCTGGGTTAGGTACGCCAAAATAACATATGAATTAAGTTCCTGCTGGGTTGCTTCAATTAAGTTGTTTTCAAGAAGTAGAAAAATGATTCAAAATTAAATTGAAGCAATGTTCTATGTAGGATTTTTTATTTGGATGTATGTAAATATATCAAATAAGTATAAACTAACAAATTGATGTATAAACTTTCTGCACCATCATCTCAACAAATACGGCGACACTCCAGACGTTTCCCAGGAGCCATTGTCCTTTAATGTTGGTTAATTACACCAACAAAGGCTCTCCAATCTCCTAGATACATAAATACATACATATGTATGTATGTATGTGCTTACCTTAATATTCTCTGTTTGAAGATGATAGCACGGGAAAAAATCAAGGTGTGACTGCGTGTGTGTGGGAATCTCTTTTGCTATTTCACGCCAGCCTTATTGTTGACTTTATACTCCACTCACTTATATAGTTTATCTAGTGCGTGAGATTTTTGCCTGTAAGTAAACACATGCATATGTTAATTGTATTGTGATTGAACACCACTCAAATGAGTGTGTACACACTTCGATTGATTGAGTGTGGGAGTGAGATGGCTAAAAGTGTTTATTGCCAGCCATATTTAGCCCCTTGTAACAGGTTTCAACAAATGGATTTGGCTTTTCGTAAATGCAAATTGCTGTCGGCAACTGTAAAATTACCCATAAACTTTTGCCAAAAGTCTTGACAGAAAAAAAGGAAATAAAAATGTCGGAAAGAGAAACGTGTACAATTTCATCCTTTTTGACGACTTCCTATTCCTACGTGTGTGTGCGCGCTTTGTGCCCCATTTTTACTCTCGCATTATAATCCATATCCATATTTTGATTCATTTGTAAGAGCGCCGCTTGTTTTTGTTATTGCTGTACACAATTTTGAGGGTTGCTTTTTGATGTGCTCCTTTTTGTTACCGTTATTTGCTGTATTTGTTGTTATTGTTACGGTGGTGGCTGCGCGTGAGAGCCCCAATCTGCTCTCTGTTTCTCTCCGGCCTCACGTGCTGCGTTTGGAAGAGAGAGAGTTGGAGAGAGTGTAGTACAAGTAGTTTTCGTTTCATTTTTTGTCGGTTAACCGTTGTTGTTTGATAATTACAGCTCATAACGAATAAAGCGCCAAAGGTGAACGCCAGATGGCGTTTGGGGACCGAGGAAATTAAGGTTTATGAACTTTTAGAGCATTAATAAATGGCAAACTTAGGTCTTCACAGTAATATTATTATTTTGACTCCTAAAAACTTGCTTGTCACTCCTTAAAGAAAATTATATGAACTAACTATGATAATAGCAAAAGCAATTATCATGCTAGTTATCTATATTTTCATTAACAATTGTCTTTGTTATTATAATAGAGCTCATTACAGAAGGTCTACTGTATTGTCGGAAACAACGAAAGCCAAGAAAGGAAACGAACCCCAGGGAATTTGAATTGTGTTCAATTCTTAGTTCTATTGTTTTGTATGATTCTTATTGTGGGAATATTTACTGAATTAAATTCTTTATTAAAATGTTTTATTATTATTATTTTATAGCTTATTTATTATTTTGCGTTTTCCTTATCAGCGGTAAAACAGTGCTACCACCTGTTATCATGATGAGCCCAGAGCAGCCGTTTGCATCTGGCAACGCCGCCTTGGGTCCTTTGTTGTTGCTCCCTCCCACACACTCGCTCTGCCCAGCACCGCCGCTCTCCTGGCCGCTCTTTCTCTCTGGGGCCTTTTGTTTCTGGGCCTAAGTGATTTTACGTGTTTGGTGCACCGCACACGTCTCCTTGCGGCCCCGTCACAGCCGCTTGCTTCTATTTAGTTTCGATTTTTCTACGCTCTCTCCTTTCCACTACACTCCACATCGCTCTCTCCTGCTGCGTGTTATTATGGTATTTTTCCAGTGTGACCACCACCACGCGGGCTTCTCTGTTGTTTTTTTCGGTCTCGGTCTCGAGTCGGAGATGGCCCGTTCTCTTTCTCATTCTCATTCTTGGCTTCGCGCGCGATAGAACAACAGCAACAACGGCAAAGGACGCGAGAGCGGCAGTAGTGCCAGGATACTGTATTCGCATCGGGATATAAAAATGTCGAGTGCAATCAGTCGGGCTTCTAGTCTCACGTACGCGCCGGGCTCGCGATGAGATGAATGTGGCCGTATTCGTAATCGTGGTCGTAGTCGCTGTTGTCCTTCCGCCGCAACCGTAACTGTTACCGTTATCGTCGCTGCCGCTGCCGCTAAATTGTTAATTGTGACTCTCGAGAAATGCAAATTAATGAACCGAATGTGAAGTGAAAGCAACCAAAAGCAAAACAAACCGTAAAACGGGCCAGTGAGAGGGAAAGAATCAAAGAGTGGGAGTGAATTAACTCCTGGCCGCTTTAATGGGCCAAAAGCAACAACAGAAGAAGCGTAGAGAAGCAACACCACTTCGTCCGCGTGGAGCAGGGCATAAAAAGCAGTCAAAATTTTCACCATTTATCCGCAAATATTTAGTGAGTATCTCGAAGATGCCTCTGGGCCATGGCCCCGCCTCCCTCTCGCCATCGCCCTCGCCCTCTCACTCGCTCACTCTCTTCTCATGCGAAGAGCGGAAAGAGCACGCGTGCAAATGATGTTTGGCCTCTTCTTGTTGTTGTTGCTGTTATTATTATTGTTATTGTTGCTGCTGTTGTTGCTGGTGGCTTTTGGGGCGCAGAAGTGTAAAGCGCACGTCTTGAGGCTCAGATACGTCAATATATAACATGGCACACACAGATACACACGTACAGAACCATACCAACACTTGCAGCTATCAAGCAACAGAGGCCAAAAACAAATACACACCGGAAGAAATTACAGATTACCTTTAGAACAGGACAATTTGAATTTCCCACATATTAAAAAATATTTGTTTTAAATTAATACATTTTTTATAATACCGGAAAACACGAATTTAAATGTTATAATGTGCCTAAAACTTAGGTAACGCTATGCACTTAGATTTTAAAATTTAGAAGCTAATCCAAAGAACATTTGCTGGATTAAACGTTTACAATACTATCAAACAAGCAATCCTTTATCATCTACAAACAAATTGTTTTCGACTTAAGGAATATTTCTCTCTCAAAGGATGTCCTAGCTCGAAAAATAGTATTTAGGTTCATAAAATTATTTTTATAATGTAAGTGCTCTTGAGGTTTTATTCGAGTGCATAAACAGCATTTGACGATGTCGTGAATTGTGAAGAAATGCGCGCTCGTGTGACCCTATAAAAGTCGCTCCCCCGCCCCCCGTTTGACCCCCCAACAAATAGGATATAGATACAATTTTTTTTTTCTTCTTCGCTGGTGGGCACACACACGTAAACACAATTTGATGTACTCGTCGCCCACACAAATACACGAATCCAAATACCGATACAGAGCAGACAGAGCCACGGATACGGATACAGATACAAATACAGATACAGAGATTGTGGTGGCACCTTTTCGTTCGATGGCCCTTCGTCTTGGCTAGGAGAATAGGTAACCATTAGACACGCGGGGCCACAGTGAGAGTGCGCTAATTGGAACCGCCAGATACACACACTTGTACGTGGGAAGTCCATCGGCAGCTAAAGGAGTCATTAATGCCACGAAAAGCCAGATTAAATAAGTGATTCAGGACTCGAACATATAAGATCTAAGAATTGTGTTTGCTAAATTTAATCCCCTTTCCCGTTGCGAGTGCCCACTGTACTTGAATAAGTGCCTGCCTGCAGCTGTCTGGCCTGGTATCCATTAGATACTCTTGCCGTCGCCTTGGGGTGCGTGTACTGTGCAGGCTTTGTTACAAGGG
>VNJV01010423.1:0-25097 GCA_008042635.1 Drosophila nikananu
GCTGAGCTGTTGTCCCGTCTTGAGATCTGTGTGTTTATTCACCTTTTCCCTCTGCTCTCATCTTACCTTACCTTCTTCATTTTGCTTGCTCGTTGGCAACTCTTGCTCTAATTGTTATTTTAATTGGCATTCATTGTATTCCATCGTTTCTTTCCAAGGCGGATTAAGTCATGAAGACTAAAGAACATTATATACAGATGGGAATTCTTTACTAAAAGTTGTCTAGGAAAATAGTATCGGATAGGTTCAGGAAAAACATTTTACAGATTACTTCGAAATCGTTTGTCCGGGAAGGAATCACTTCTTAAAATTCCTTTTAAATTCCCATATATAAACTTGAGACTTGCATTTTCTTATAAGATAAGATCTTTCCATATAACATGTGTCCAAGTTATCCCCCTTTAAACATGAATATTGTTGTACCAACTTTATTCGAAACTTGAAGTCCTCAATTTATATATTACTTACCCATTATATTGTCATCGCATTACTTCCGCAAACAAAAGTATATTCTGTCTAATCAAGCAAGAAGCACTTGCCGAAATCCCATACTTTATTCTCTTTGATCCCTCAATTATCTTAGATAAGTAGATACTTGTAAGTAGTTTCCCCCTTGCCAGGCATTCCCCTCCATTTGCTTCAGTCTAAGCCTTAATTCAATAAAGGATATCTTCAGACGCTTTGTTTATTTCAGGGAATCTGAGAAATTCCTTTCCCTTGATTTCGCTTTCTACCAGCGACAGCCGGCAACAACCAGCAACACTTCCTTCCTCCTGCCGTTTGCACAAAAATAACGTTCAATTCAATTTGAATAATTCAATCGTTTATTTGACAACGGCGGCTTATTGTTTGCTCGGATGATTTTATTTTTATTTCTGCAAAAGTCTCCGCAAAGGGGACAAGGACAACCCTTTCTGTGTGACCATTAACCCACAGCATTGTTTGCACGCGAAGGGTAGGAGTGAATACAAAGATATATGTATGTACATATGTATATAGCAGCAGACACGCTAATATAATATTTATAGTTGGTATTTTACTTCCGGCTGTCTCGGCTTGGCTTTCCTTTTATTGAATTGAATTTGTCGCACAATGGAAATAAAATTGAAATGTGCCGCGGAAGCGATTCCCGAATGCAAAGCACGCTGAAGTTGTGAAAAAAAAATAAATATATTGAGCTTAGGGGTTGTTTATTTGCTATCCTGATTCCAGCTCATGCTTCAGGCCATTAGCTGCAGCAACAGGATAATCACAATTCGGCAGCTGGCTGGCCGGAAAACAGTAATAAGAGAAAGAGGGTTAGAAACCCAAGCGAGAAGCTTCCACAAACATACAGGACTTGACCATGAAAAAGGATTAAACAATTCTCCAATTTCAAAATACGCGAAAACCAAACGAAAGCACTGTGGGTTTATAGGCTGTACCTATTTTATGCTTTGACTTTGGGATGTAAAGGATTATATTTAAACGAATCCAAAATTCAATTTCAATATTTTTATTTTACTTTGTAAATCTCTTTTTTGTAAAACTAAAATAATGGTTAAAGAATTTCAAGTTTCTTTATTCTTTTTGACAAGGTACATATTATATATGTATCCGTAAGATACATGTCTTAAGTCTTAGTATCCATGAGATTCTAAATCTATTTAGGTTATAAAATCAAAAAGTATGCAATAAATTTCATGTATCAATCTAACGCTTGAAGCGGTTTACCGGTTTCCGAAATTTGACACCTTTAACTGAAATTTTGGATATTTTGGAGCAACAGGCTTCGGGAATCCCAATCAAACGGGATTTCCTATTGGAATAAATCACTATCAGGTGGCAACGCCATTCATAGGTTTTTCTTTTTGACTTTTTTTTTGTCTACGTGACCGAACTACAATGTGTGTGTTTTGTTGCACCCCCAACCCCGAAATTAAACAACAAAAACTCTCGGGTTGAGGAGGGGAAACAAAGAGAGAGAGAGAGAGAGAGAGGCAATACGACAGAAAGAGTGAGAGAGCGGGTGGTTGAGTTGAGCGGAGCTCTTGTTGTTGTTGCGGTGCTGCCGCTGCCCTCTCCCAATCTGTGGGCCTTGCTCTCTTTATTGTTGTTTTTTTTTGTGTGCATTCGGTGCATGTAACATTTGTTGCCCCACACAATTTTGTATGTGTATATAAGTTTGTATGTTTATAAATATGTATGTATAGAATGGGCTGCATATGGCAGCATACATATGCCAAGACAAAAACCACAAGGTACAACAAAAAATAAAAATAAAAAACAACGTGAAAAACTCGCCCAGCATTGCAGCAACATTTGTTGCAGCTGCATTCTTGTTAAGCTCTGACTCATGTGCGTTTTCCGTTCGTTTTTATTTATTTTCTTATTGTGCTGATGGGCAGCAACACCACCGATAAGAGCTTTTTGAGTTGCATTAATGTACTGCCCTTTTTTTATTTTATCTAAATGGAACACATGCAGCGGAGATCCCTCTTTGCGTCTCACTCTCTCTCATAGCTTGTTCCAACCACCAACAACCAACAGAGAAAAGTGGTTCACTGTGATTTAACAGTCTGTTAATGCCACTGTTATCCGAGCGCTGCTCTCTGTTGTTGGTTTGTATTTTCTTCATTTTTTTGTTTATTATTCTTTTGCCTTTTGATGGCGTTGTAAACATGTGTTTACATGTCTCACCATCCAACCGGATGTTGCTAATGACCGCAAAGCTAAAAAGCAAATCAGAAGAGAGGCAAACACAACACTATGCGATTCATTTTAGACCCACGAGGTTGTCATTTGACTTAAAGGTCTTGCCAACTACATGAAGGTGGTTTTGGATGCACAGCTGTGATTAGACAACCCAAGTCTGTTATCAGACTCGGTTTTTAACCGACCTTAACCTTTATTTCTTTACTAAAGAAAAACTTCAATCATTTACTTTTAACAAAGAGATTAGATTATATTCCCTTTTAAATAAGATCAACGTGTTTTTAAATTACAATTTAGATGTTTCTTAGGGGTTATTTTAAACGCATCCTACCTTATCTCAATATATATTTAGGTTGAATTCTGTTTTCATTCAAAAAAAAAAACAACAAAATCACCTCACGACAGTAGTGTAGTGGTACTTAAAACAATACTTCCAACTACCTAAACAAGTCGTATCCCCTTTGATTGCATCATTCGTAATATAAACTTGAGCTAGCCACTTGATGATAATACATAGGGGGTTTTACAGAGCTTATCACCTTATTTGGGTTTTTATCAGCTTTTTCTTACGAGCACTTGTGTGAATCACTATCCCTTTCCCCTCATACTAACTTTTCACTTCCTCCTCTTTTCCTTTTGCTTGCAGCAACGAACCGAGCTCAGCCCGCCGACCCACCAAACATCCGCCACCGCAGAGGTAAATGCACCGCTGTCCAGCTCAACAAGTGCATCCATTGCGGTAACGTCGAGTGCAACGGCGGCAACCGCAGCCACAGCCTCTTCAGTGTCGGGCAGCACTACCTCAGGCGGCAGCAGCAATGCTGCAGCTCCCGTGGGCACCGGAAGTAGCTCCGCCGGAATGGCAGCGGGTGGTGGAGCAGCCCCCGCTGTCGGAACCGGCAGCTATTCAAAGACAGAGACGAGCAAATCGAGTGGCGCCGCAAGCGGAGGAGTTGGCGGTGGCAGCAGCAAGCACAACAGCAGTAACACCAAGGAGAGCGCCAGCAGTCAGCAACCATCGAGCGGGAGCAGCGGCAATGCTCCCAGCCTGTACGTCTCAGTGCCGTTGTCCACGGCCAATGTACCTGGAATCAATCTGCCCACCAGTAGCAGCAGCAGTACCAGTAATCCCAGCAGCGGTAAGTTCTTGCGAAGAAAACTCTTTACAGATCTAAACATCATTTCTTTTGCAGAATCCCATATGGCAGCATCGCGGGGCAGTGGAACACCATCGCAGCAGCAGCAGCAGGGCAGCCTCACAGCGATGGGTGGGGCTGGAGCTGGTTCCGGAGTGTTTCATGCAAGCGCCACAAGCGGGGGTTCGAACAGTGGCTCTTCGTCGGTCATCCAGCACCAAAGCGGCAAATCTTCGCCGGCGTTGGGCGGAAACCTAGTCAGTGGCAATAGCGGCGGCAGCATTATATCTGCCAGTGGTACTGCTATCTCCACCGGGGGTAATCTCACTGCCACCACCACGGAGAGCGGTAACCTTAAGATCACCTATGAGAAGCAGACAACGCGGGTGCAGCAGCTACAGGAGCAGGAGGCGCCGCCAGCACGCCGCAGCAGGTATTTTTGTGTAGCTAAAATCCTTTCTTCCTGTTCGAAGACTGTGCTTTGCTCCTGCTTTTATATTTTTTTTTACATATACGTATATATATTTTTATAATCTTGGTTTAATGTGCGTTGCTGTTGTTTTGTTGCTGTGCGTGTGCAGTTTTGTTATTCAGAAATCCTTTTTTCATCGAATGGAAGTATTTTAAAAAGATATTTTGGTATTATTACAGAAGTTTATCTTTCATTTCTTCTTTCTTTGAAGAAAGAAATAATAATTTGACTCAACGTTATTTTGAATAACAGTTTAATCTTATGTTTTTCGATTTCCCAAAATTAGAGATAGCTTTGTCACAACTCAATTTATGTTGGCCTTATTTGACTATATACAGTCGCCAGTTTCCAATATTTGAAGTATTACACCTCCCCCTTATATCATTTCATTATATTATATCCTTTTTTATGTTCAAGCCAAGTTGAGAAACAAATCAAATTGAGCGATCTATAAAAAAAAACACTTCTCTTTGTCTCTCTCTCTCCCGTTTGCTTAATGTCTTCCCACCACACCACACAATATAATGCTCACCTCCCACACACACTCCCATTCGCCACACGTAATTAGATCGCGCTCCGGCGAGAGTGGCAGTAGTCACCACCATGCCCACCACCATCAACACCACCACGCCACCCACCACAATAGCCACACTAGCCATCATCACCAGCAAACGTCACAGCAGCAACAACAGTCGCACCAACAGCAGCAACAGGCGCTGCACTCCTCCTCCACTGTCGCCTCTCCCTCGTCCTCCACTTCCACTTCCTCGTCCTCCCTCTCGAGTGCCAGTGCCTCGGCCAGTGCTTCGTCCAATACCAAAGCCACTTCGAGATCAGGCAAGAAGCGCGGTGCTGCAGTCAGTAAGGGCGATGCAGCTGCAACTGCATCGTCGGCAGCAGTAGCCACTCCGGCCACTGCGGAGAAGCAGAGTAGACACAGCTCACCCCACTACAGTGCCACCGCGGTGCCCACACCGCCACCGCCAGCAACTGCGACTGTGGCACCTCCAGTGGTGTCCTCGCCAGTGGTGATGCTGCAATCGCTGTCCTCGTCGTCGATTGATTCGCCGCCAGTACCGGCCACTAGCCGAAGCACACGAAACAATAACGGCAGCAACAATACGACTCACAACGGCGAGCAGACCTCCCCGTCCTGTTCGTCCTCGTCTTCCACCTCCTCTTCGAGTGGTGGCGGATCGATTGGCGTGGCCAATGTGGTGAATCTTGCAGACTCGCCGGTAAACATGTCGGCTTCGGGCAACTATCGAGGCAGCAGCACCGCCAATGGCAGCGCGGCCAACAAGCCCCTGAACAAGAAAATGTTGCGTGCCCAGCAGACGCAGCTGTATCAGCAGCAGCAACAGCAACAACAACAGCAACAGCAGCAGCAATATACCGCCCCCGCTAGATCCAACACCCCACCTCCTAGTCTCAGCCAAGCCCCTACAGCTCCTTCCAACTCCACAACTAGCATTAAGACTTCGCAGCAGCAGCCAGCGTCTTCAGCACAGAGTCAACAGCACGAAGATCTAGAGATTTTGCAATTCACTAATTCGAATACTACTCCTACTCCTTCTTCGACGAAACCCACCAACAGAACGCCCGATCTCGGCCAGACCAGCACCTCGTCATCCGTAATGCCAGCGACCACAGCGGCATTGGTTTCGCTGAGCAACAGCCAGCTGCCCCTCAGTTCCATGGCCGGCGGCGGCGGTTTGAAATTCACGTACGAGAGTCAAGTCCAGTTGGATGTGCCGATGCTGCCCGTGAGTGCCATTAAGGACTCACCGCCGAGCTCGCCCGGCTCGGAGACTGGATCCGTCATGCACACGGCAACGGCTGCTGTCAGTTCCCTGACTGCAGCGGCTCCGACCTCGGCAGCGGCGGCTGCAGCCGCCCAGCCCGGAAATGTGCGGAAACGTGGACGGAAGGCTAAGGACTCTACGATAGCAGCAGCAGCAGCAGCGGCGGCAGCAGCAGCAGCTGCAACCAGCAGTCTTCAACAAGATCTCAAGGATGTGCGCATACTTCAGAATGGTGGGGCAGCCAGTGGCTCAAGCAATCCAGCTAGCAGCAGCACTCCCACGCCGCCAGCAACGCCCGTGGCCACGTCGGCCAGTGCCGGTAGTGCCACGGGCAGTTCCATCATCACCCACACGGCCGCCCACATGCTGGGCAACCAGCTGAATCCCAACAGCAGTGTGGCCCAGAAGCTGTCCGAGCAGCTGCACATGGAGGTGCAGGATCACTCGATTTACACGCCCGACTCCATGAACTCGCAGTATGCAGGAGTGCCGTTTCCCAGCAAGCAGGTAAGGGGAATCTCTTCTAATGCTTTGTGACTTAGTAAATAATAATTCAACTTGACATAACGTTTACCTTCTCCAACTTACAGCGCAATGCCGCCTCTACTAATGCCGCGACAACGCCAGCACCGAATCCCCTTCAGTCAATGTTTGGTGGCGGCGGAATCAATGGCAACATGCCCATACCGCAGAGTCTGGAGCAATTGCTGGAGCGCCAGTGGGAGCAGGGCTCGCAGTTTCTTATGGAGCAGGCGCAGCACTTTGACAGTGAGTATGAGTCGCATTTCGGGAGCAGAGGTGTGCGTCCAGGAATTAACGTTGACATTTTTGTTCTACAGTTGCCTCGCTGTTGAATTGCCTGCATCAGCTGCAGAGCGAGAACCTGCGACTAGAGGAGCATGTGACCAGCCTGATAGCTCGCCGCGATCACCTCCTGGCCGTCAATGCCCGCCTGCAGATCCCATTGAGTACGATCGGTGGCAGCGGCAATGCCAAGGCCGAGGCGCACGGTAAGTAGAGAAGAGGCGGAATTCTCTATTGTTCTTGGTGTCGGCCAGCTCTTTGTGACAAACGGAGGAGAGGACTCACCACACATGCCACTCTCACACACTGCCACTTGATCACAAACCAAAATTTGCATTTGATTCGTTTTATTTTTCAATTTCTTTTTAATGTTTGGTATTCCTTGTACATATTATTTACGATTGGAATTGTTGCCTCGATTCGCAGTCCTGTTCAGTCTTAGTCCTAAGCGGCTTAGGTTAAGTTGTCCCCAAAACTGCTTAAAATACGGTCCTTGTATATAAGTAAATATGTACATAAGATTTGCAAAGAAGTGACTGTCTGATGGGCGATACAAATATTGCATTTATCGACAAACCTTTTTCACACTGCGGCATGCTTTCTTCTTTGTCACTATTGACGACCCCCGCCCACTCTTTTAAGTTAGTTATACATTATGTATTAACTGCGAAATATAAACAACTTACTTATACTTACTTAAATTATGTAACAAATGATTTTCTTTACCTAGTTTATATTTGGTTAAGTTATTTTTCGCAATATACTAAGGCTAAGGCTCTTTCCGGACTTTATTTATTTGAGAAATGAATAAAAAGGTTTAATTATAAAACAAAAACAAAAAAAGAATTCTAAATTTCTTTTTCCTAAGTTTCGATTATTTCTCACTTGGGTTCAAAGGTTATCCTAAGGTTTCTTTAGTTTTATGCGTTGTGTTGCTGTCTGTTGCATGCCGTGGAGAAAATCACACCACAGCACTCGCACCCACACTCCACGCCACACCACTCGCACTTTATAACCACTAACAACACCCACACACACACAACTCTGCGGGTGATGGAACAACCAACAACAATCCATGGGCGTACTCACAATCTAACCAAAAATATGCTTGCAAAGCCGCCATGTCCAGAACGAATTCAACAACAACAGCAACACCAACAACTTGTACAAATCTTGTCATTTCCACACTAGCCTCCAACACCAGCAGCAGCAGCACAAACAACAACAGCCTCGGACTGGGCAGCAACCTTAGCACTCTCAACGCGGCCACAACGATTGCAGCGGCAGTTTCGCTGGCCACCACAGCCATTAACACCACCATTCCCACCATGATCAGCAGCCGACCCACCGTGGCGCCTGCTAGTTCCAGTGGTGTCCTGGATTATCGCGGAAACAGTGCCACCAATAGCAGCAGTGGTAGCAACAACAACAGCGGCAGCCACACCAACAACACAGGCGGCAGCAGCAACAACATCGTGAACAGCAACAACAGCAGCACCAGCAATCCAGCCACATCCTCAAATTCGAGCAGCGGAACCACCTCAACTACACCAATGTCTATTGCCGGCATGACAATGACCAACGCAGCCAGCTTGGGACTAAGGTGAGTGTTTTAACTTAAGGGAAGATTGCATTTAAGTGCAGTTAACTGAAAGGATAGTTAAAAGACGTGACAATTGTAAAATATAGCTTCTTAAATTATATCTAATTGGCACACCTTTACTTTATAGACACGTTTCTGCGTACAACAGTTCTGGTAACAGCAATAACGGTGGCAGCAGCATCAACGCCAACAGCAACACCCTGCATCACCAGCATCATTCGCAGCATTCGTCGCATCCGTCGTCGCATACGTCGTCTCATCCTTCCCAGCAGCAGCAGCAACATCAGCAGCACGCACAACAGGTCCAACAGCAGCAGCACCTGCATCAATCGCATCACGCCACCAGCGCCGCTGTGGCGGCCGCCCACTTGCTGGGCGTGGGAATGAGCCTAGGAGCTGGCGCTGGAGGCGGTGCTGCCGTTGCTGGCATTGGACGAGGTGGGTCAGCAGCAGGGACTGCCGTGGCTGCAGCGACAACCACAACTACTTTTTCAACAGCAGCGGGATCGGGCACGGTATCGGGCACGGGCACGGGCACGCACCACCACCCACACCCACACCCACCACACCAACATCCTACTAGCATTCAGATTCAAGTGGGTGGCGGCGGCGTTGGCGTTGGCATTGACGATTTAAGTAGCACCTCTTCTTCCTCCTATGCGGCGCACCACGCGGCGCTCTACAGCACGCATCACCAGGTAGTTGTGAGTGCGTGTGCGAGAGCGTGTTCCTCAGTGTGTTTGTGTGAATTGTGATTGTGATTGTTGGGAGCATGTCCCTGTCCCAAGACACGGACGATTGAGAGTCCATAATAATCGCCATAATGCCTGTTCTTTGTGCATTTATTCACCTTTTGATTTGCGCCATGCCTCATGTCTCATTATCTAAGCACTCACTACTTACTCATTTAATCACTCAACCGCTCAATCAGACAATCCAGCGCCTGTAGAAATTCAAAAAAAGAAACACACTAAACACAACGAGTTCCAAGTCATACGCTTTGCGCCCATCTTGTTTCATTGTAAATATCCCATTTCTGGTGGAATCTGTTTGTTTTTTTATTGTGAGAGAGAGAAAAGATCCAGAAGCTATGTTATGTTACCCCATAAGCCATGTTGGCTCAGAACCTTGCCTTTGTTTTGATCCTGGTTGCGAAGGCTCTACTTATTAATTTAAATTCTTGTCTAATTCCAGTCCCAACTAAGGCGCGACGATAACCTCCAGGCCAAAACCAGCTGAAAGTCGTACCGTAAGCAAGTGAATCAGCAGCCACAGCCAAGAATAAAGCAACAATCCCTTGCCAAGCGGGGAGAAGCTAACCACAACAACAACAACAAAAACAATAGTAAACTCACCCAAGGTGAGCTGAAGAGGGCACCAGATCTGGGCCCTCAGCAGCAGCTGCTCGACAAAAATGACGACGATGTAAGTTTACAACTACTCCTAAGCCTTTCAAGGAATTAGGTAAATAAACTCTTCATCTTTTACAGCACAGCAGCAATAGCAGTAGCTCATCCTCCACCGTCTCATCATCTTCACAGCAGCAGCAGTCTTCGGTGGATTACGAGGCGGAGGATGAAAACGAGGACAGGCAACAACGAAGGCCCAAGCACACGAACGAGAATGAAAGCCTTTTGCATGTGCAGAACTTTCTCAAGTGTTTTGGGCCCAATGCCTATGCAAAGAGCAACGTTCCAGCACCAGCAGCAGCCACTCATGCAGCAGCATCGAAAGCCTTGGGAAAAGGAGAGTTGCGTGCATGGCGCCAAAATTATCGCAACACAATCAATACAGTTCCACCAATAGCAACAGCAACAGCACCACCAGCTTTAGCAGATATCCCAACGGTTCAGGCATCACATTTGGCAATTGTAGACATAACAGAAGCATCAGCCTCATCAACCGCCCTGTTTCAGGAACAGTCCCAGTCAAATTTAGGCCACAAGGCGCCCACCACCAAGTTTCAAATAAACACAAAGTTTTTACGCAAGCCACGCAACAAACTGATGAAAATGTTGCCAACAGCAATAACGGCAACATCGCAGCAGGAGCTGGAGCAGCCGGAGCAACTGCAGCTGCACAACGATGATTCCAATGCCAAATTCAAAGACTTTTCAATCGATTCGCTTTTGAATAAGTAAACGTTAAGCAAGATTAACAAATGAATACTTAACAGTTAGCCTTATTATTATTTGTAGCATAATTAAACCTAAACAAATAGTAACCAGAGAGCCCCAGAGCCCAACCCTTGTTCCTAGTTTCCCCACAAATTCTGTTTAGCCAAACATGAACATAGCAACATAGGTTGTTTATTTATTATTACATGAATATTTTGTATTACCAATATGGCGCAATTCGTAACTAGCTTAAGACTGTAAATATCTACTTAATTAATAATGACAACAACAGATAAATAAATGCACAGAAACCAATGTGCTAGAATTTAATCTCGACATTCTCGATTACTGGATTAATTCATTTCTTCTCCGCTGGCTGCAACGAACCCAAGGCGGAATGAACACGCTTCAGCATCTCCTTGCAGATCACTTCGGGGACCATAGCGCGTGCCTATCATAATTGTAAATAAGTGGATGAGTGTGGCAACACAAGAGGGGGGTTTACCTACTTGGGGCAGGATCTTTTCAGCGAGTTGATCGTGTGTTAAATTGCCTACACCGTGCTCCTGAATGGTCTGACGGATCATCTGCTCAATATCCTTGAGCCAACCGCATTCGGTAAGGCGTTTCTTCATGATGTCCTTCAGGCTATTTTGGGAATCGAGCAACTCGGTTTCATTAAAACAAAAGCTCTAAGACACTGACCCATAACTTACGCGGCGCTATCGCGGCTGTTCAGCATAGCGGTATCCTCCACGAGATCGGCATCCGTCCCCATATCCTTGGTGATTGGCATGATATTGTGCTCTGTTGTTCAGTTTAATGATTGTTCAATATTGTACTCTATACAAAATTTTAAGCGGGAGACGTTCGAATTAGTAACTTGGCAACCCAAAAGGCAGTGTTATTGTTGAAATTAATCTACGCGCAAACTGGGTTCGTGTCACTGCTTGGTAGAGCGAACATCGATGTTTATCGATTTAAATGAACTAATAGGTTCATAAAATCACGTATTAAATTTGACTTTTTTGTAAAAAAATAATTTTGTTGCCTAATTTTTGACAATTTTATTTACAAACTCTATATTTTACTTTTAATTAATTCGGATATTAATGGCTATTTGGAATAAATATGAATTTGGCCATTCGTGGATCTTTTTTTAATTTTAAAATGTAAATTATATAAATTAAAAACAAAATGTTTGGTAATTGTGAAATAAGTGTACCATATAAAAACTACTTTTTGAAGAAAAAAAATAAGCTTGAAATGACGGAAAAGGTTTCATTGAGCATCACTGATAGGCTCTTTAAATTAGGTTGGCAGCTCCAAAATGACTTATTCTAGCATCGACTAGAGTTGTCGGATATTTTTTAAAAATATAGTATCAATGATATTTTTAAATAATTAAAATAATAAATAAAATATCACTTAAAAATATTAATATATTAGATATTTCTTTAATTTTTTTCCTTAAACTAGCTATACAATTTTATTACATTTTTCTTGTGTGCTTTTTCATACACATGGATTGCAATTTATATATTCGACTTGACAAAAAATCTCAAATAAATATCGCCATTTCGATATAGTAAAATTGTGATATAAATATATCATTTGTAGAAAAATATCAATATATGGATATATTGATATAGTTATTATCAACAACCCTATTATTATATCTTTGACCCTAATTTGTCATATGTATTACATTATTAATTTTCTTATTCTCCTTGCGAATCGGTTTCCTAAGTTCCTTAGGAAAATCTGAATATTTTGCATTTCAAATTATGTATCTGCTTCAGTAATGCATTTCGTATAACAGATGTACATACATTTGTATAAGACTCTTTTGTTTTTAATGTGTAATAGCCAGTACTCGCCATAGGCAACATATTATTTATGAATTATATAAGCTATCGATTTTTTGCAGAAAATAAGGTTACTTAATAACAAACATTATGTACATACATATAGTATGTACTTTCTACATACATATATACATACTTACATATGTGTATATAGGCCTTGCCATTTTATTGATCAAACAAAACTTATTCATACAAATGCTTATGAATCAGGTCTTAAACGCGGGGTTGGGGCAAAAGCCCGCCCACACAACCCGCCCCCATAGGCATCAAAGTCGACACTATGAGCTGGTTTCGAGCTGACGCTATCGTCATTATAAAAATGCGTTGGCTTACACCGCAATGTACAAATATGGCCAAGTCTCGGCATCGAAATCTGTTTGTAGCTGAGCTCGGATTTCATAGCACCAACTGTTTTTTTATTTGGGGAAAACATGCTAGAATATATCCTGAAGTTAGTGAAACTTTTCTGCCAAATGCGATTTTGTACAAATTTTATGATTTACTTAGTTTTTTGACCAAAAAAGTCAATTTTTGTCTTATGAATGGGAATGAAATCAGTCATAACCTCAATTTGGGATGCCGGTCTCGGCCGGTAAATGCATTTCGAAGCATTGTACCTAAAGTATGTATGCATTCACATATATACATATGTATGTATATAAAACTGCTTGTTCGTTTGTGCGCATCATGTATTTTATACATACATTCATATAAACATATTTTTAGGCCACATGGTCCTCGCCCTCCCTTGGTGCATTTCCTGTCTGTGTCGCGGGTCGGGTATTTCTGAAAATTCAATACCAGCTGCCCCAACTGCCTCTTCGGTCTGTTTCTCGAAAATACCACAGCATGAGCAGGCGGCTTTTACAACAGACCGGCTTACCTAGGCTTCAATTTTGTTTTTGGGCAAAGCAACCCCGTAAAAGGCCGGAACAAAGTACATGTGTATGTACATACATATATACATATATACAAATCCGGTCAGTGCAATAGCACTAAAAAGAATTTTCTATGTAAAGGTTGTTTCCGACCACACCCAACGAAAGAAAGTACCTGAAACAATTTTTTTCTTACCTGCCATTCCGTTGACTACAACATAAAATATTAAGTTATTATAAAATAATATCAAAAATAGCACTATTACGTTGACCTCTAATATAACCAAGATGTACATATGTACATATACATATGTACACATTCAAATGTGGCGTGTTGGTGTCGCCAGTTAGGAAATGAAGTCATCGTTTTCGCAGTGTCGGCGTTGTTATAGCAACAACGACTTATGCTGCGACCTCAAGGGGAATGATGACTCATCGCGGAGAAGAATCAATAAAAGCACTGCGCTTTTCCAGGGCGAAGCCCTGGGGGAGGGGGCTGGAATCTAAAAATCCAAGACCTTGCAAGTGCATAGACGGGTACAGTCTGTACTTGCCACATGCAAGTGAAGCCGCCAGCAGCAGTAGCACGAATCGGTAGAAAATAGAAAGCGCTAATTATAGACGAAACAGCCAGAAGAGATTGCTCCGCTTTCCCGCAGCGAATAAAGCGGTTAATGAACTCTTTCCGCTGGAATAGACAAATCGCTGGAAAAAGGAGAAAGAAAAACAAACTGGAATTTTTGCTGTCAACAACTGCTTCTTTCGCTGATTTTATTCTTGTACACAACATATTGCGTTTAGCTTGGCTTTTCTGCTAGCGTGTCTTTGTGGATAAAATACTATCTGGTTTCCTTCTCGATTTTTTCTGTTTTTCATCATTTTTATAGTTTTTAAGGTTCGCTTGACAGTGTTGCAGTTGTCGCGTTCAGAAGCGTAGGCATTGATTTCGACGGTTGCCCGCCCACCAATGACGCTCCTGCGCCTTCGAGGGCACTTCGCTTAGTACTCCTCGGCACCCTCGCCCTCACCGTCGCCGGAGTCCATGCCGACCTCCTCGTAGTCCTTCTCCAGGGCAGCCAGATCCTCACGGGCCTCGGAGAACTCTCCCTCCTCCATACCCTCACCGACGTACCAGTGGACGAAGGCACGCTTGGCGTACATCAGATCGAACTTGTGATCCAGACGGGCCCAGGCCTCGGCAATGGCCGTGGTGTTGGACAACATGCACACGGCACGCTGCACCTTGGCCAGATCGCCGCCAGGCACCACGGTGGGTGGCTGGTAGTTGATGCCGACCTTGAAGCCAGTGGGGCACCAGTCAACGAACTGGATGGTGCGCTTGGTCTTGATGGTGGCAATGGCGGCGTTCACGTCCTTGGGGACCACATCACCACGGTACAGCATGCAGCAGGCCATGTACTTGCCGTGACGGGGGTCGCACTTGACCATCTGGTTGGCAGGCTCGAAGCAGGCGTTGGTGATCTCAGCCACCGACAGCTGCTCGTGGTAGGCCTTCTCGGCGGAGATGACCGGGGCGTAGGTCACCAGCGGGAAGTGGATACGTGGGTAGGGCACCAAGTTGGTCTGGAATTCAGTCAGATCGACGTTCAGGGCACCGTCGAAACGCAGAGAGGCGGTGATCGACGACACGATCTGGCCGATCAGACGGTTGAGGTTGGTGTATGTGGGGCGCTCAATGTCCAAGTTGCGGCGGCAAATGTCATAGATAGCCTCGTTGTCGACCATGAAGGCGCAGTCCGAGTGCTCCAGGGTGGTGTGCGTGGTCAGGATTGAGTTGTAGGGCTCGACCACGGCCGTGGACACCTGCGGTGCTGGGTAGATGGCGAACTCCAGCTTGGACTTCTTGCCGTAGTCCACGGAGAGACGCTCCATCAGCAGGGAGGTGAATCCGGAGCCAGTGCCTCCACCGAAAGAGTGGAAGATCAGGAAGCCCTGGAGACCGGTGCACTGATCAGCCAACTTGCGGATCCTGTCCAGCACGAGATCGACGATCTCCTTGCCGATGGTGTAGTGGCCACGGGCATAGTTGTTGGCGGCGTCCTCCTTGCCGGTGATCAGCTGCTCGGGGTGGAACAGCTGGCGGTAGGTACCGGTGCGGACCTCATCCACTACAGTGGGCTCCAGATCAACGAACACGGCACGGGGCACGTGCTTGCCGGCTCCAGTCTCACTGAAGAAGGTGTTGAACGAGTCATCGCCACCACCAACAGTCTTGTCGGAGGGCATCTGGCCATCGGGCTGGATGCCGTGCTCCAGGCAGTACAACTCCCAGCAGGCATTACCGATCTGGACACCAGCCTGGCCAACGTGGATAGAGATACATTCACGCTGTGGGCGAAAGAGGAGAAGGGAAAGAGATGATTAATTCCACGCCCAAAAGAAAATCAATAGTCGCAGAGCCGCGCCCAACTTCAAGCGGACCAGTGTGCGCGCGAGCGAGACGGCAATATGGTATACTAAAATTTTTATGCTGCTGTACTTTTCAAACGCCCCATTTTTGATGTCGCCATTTTCTGCCTTTCCCAAAAAAACCGGTAATGGTATGCTGAATTATGCTTTAAAATTATGTACCCCTCAAAATGCATAAAAACAGTTTAACTAGCTCTGCATCGCGATTTACAGCCGTAGTTTCCCTATTTTCACCAATTATTCCCTGGCTTTCCACGCGTTTTCTTTTAACGAAAAGATGACGTCACCAAGTACGAAGTAAATTTTGCAGGCCGGCAGCCATGTTGTGAAAGGCCGCGTTGATTATTCAGAAAATTTTGTCGCCCGAAAATTTTACTTTATTTTTACTCACCATATTGAGTTTTTAGTTTTTTTTCACACGCGACAAAGAAAATTCACAAAACTGTGGAGCTACGATTTGAGGTCTGACTCGGAGAGCGTATACGTTCGAATTGCCGGCTATGAGGCTTGACAAACGTAAATGATGAAATTTTTGGACGGCGCCTGCTTTATATAGCCCGACAAGGCCTGCTATAACCTGATTTTATATATATTGATGATGCTGAAAACATCGATGTTCTCCTAAGCGATGTTTTTCGAATGTTCGATGTTGCATCTCTAGTGGGAAGAGGAAGAGTGCCAGGCCGGAAAAAAGCGATCTGGCAGCCTTGATTGTGACAACCCCACCCCATTTTTTAACACCATGCCTAGGTCACCCCTATTACCCCACCATGCACGGGAATGGACGAATCGGTACCGGTACATTTTACCTATTCGTCCATTCCCGTGCATGGTGGGGTAATAGGGGTGACCTGATTTAAATATATATTAGTGATGCTGAAAACATCGAATCTTCGATGTTGCACCACTAGTGGGAAGAGGAAGAGTGCTAGTGGCAACCCCACCCAGTTTTTGAATACCATGCCTAGGTCACCCCTATTACCGCACCATGCACTGGAATGGATCGTACATTTATATTTTCCACCTAGTTTTGCAATACAAAAAAAATTTATTGAATCAAATAAACACATTTTACAAGTAATTGAAAATTTTTCACATCTTTTAACGCTAATTAATTTTTTATTTTTAACTATTGAGCTCGAATCCTAGCTGATACCGGCTAGATTGAATCGTAAATTAAGACCTGAATTTGTTGCATTTATTTTTTGATGTAACCAATTATTACCCATTTAAACTGAAATTTGCATTTTCCTTATTATAATTCTCAGGTTTTCCTACTACAAATAAATTAAAGAAACTCATAGTTACAGTTATTAAAAAGTTTAAGAAACATATCACGTTTTGTAAGTTTTCATACACTAAACCAGTGTTGGCCAAACAAGACAATTAATTTCATTTAATTTCCAATAATTTCTTTGTAGATTTGTGTTTAATAAATTTAAACTCTTTTAAACTTAAATTTGCAAGAAAATTAGCATATAAAACAAATATTAAAAAACGCGAATATTTCCGTGTATAATATTCCTGTAATTGACAATTATCTTACTTTTAAAATTATAATTATTAAATAATACAACTTTGAAAAGAAATGTTATAACAAAAAATAATTTTTTTTTTAATTTTAAAATTTAAAACACTTGAAATTTAAAAACGTGAACATGTTAAATGTGGTTATACCATAGTGGATTAGGAAACTGTTTATTTCGTATTCAAAAAAAAGCAGGCTCCGTAAGTGGGACCATACGGAGCACGCGCCTGCAATTGTATTCCAGTGTTGCCAGCTAAAACGTTTCAGTGAAAACAACAAAGCAACTAAAATTACACGCAAATTTTAAGCTGCTGGTTTTAACTGCTAATTGTCGGTCAAAGAAAAACACAGTTTTAGCGACAATGCGAATCGAAGCGGAGGACTCCTTTTGGCTGGACAAGGCAGCCTGCAGCAACGCCGAGAGAAAGTTTTATGAGGAACGCAATGGGAGAAAAGTTAGTGTACGTAGAGCGGCCGTTACAAGGAAAATAATTTCACAAGAACCGTTAAAATGGCGCGACACTCATGAAAATAAGCTAAGCCCTGCAATTTATTTGTATTTATGTCAAATACGAGTTGGTCTTCGTTACATATCTACAAACATCGTGATGTGCATGTGTTGTTCTCCCAATCTGACACACGACATACAAACACTCCCAAGCGTTAAAGGCAGCCGGCTAGCTTAGACGAAGGTGGCTACCCTACAAAAATCAGCTGAAAGCTTCGCTCGCTATGCGTCTCCACATTATTTCAAACATTTAGTCACCGAACCAAACAAAGGCCAAGCTCAGTCGTTTTTAACTAAAATTCCCGCTTTTGCCCGCACAGCTTGCTGGCCCCCTACCGGTTCCCGGCCCAGCTCCTGGCCCCACACTTCCATCCGCACCCGCAGCCCCAAAGAAAACGAAAAAGCAGAAAAACAAGGCGATGGCCGAGAAGGAACCACCAAATAAACTACTTTACGTGAGTGCCCATTGGCCTTGTGTTCGTTTCGATTGGCATTAAGCTGCATTTAATTTTCTTTCAGATGAATCCCCTGACCATGGAAGCGAACTTTTTCCTGGAAACGCTGACCGCTGTTAACCAGAAAACTACGCCTCCTCAGTTGGATCCCCATCTTACCAAGCTCCTGGAACGGATTGTGGTAGGCATTGAGAAGTACCTGGACCGGAATCCCACCTACGTGTTGCCTCTTGATACATCTGGCGCCACCGTCGGCGAGGGTGTGGCGTTTGTGCAGCCCAAGGAGCTCCACACGATCAAGCGCACATTTAGCTGCAGTGCCTGCACTAATCGCATTGTGGGCACCACTATTGCCAAGGCGGTGGCGCATTTGTCGGAGAATCATCCCAATCCAAATCCAAACGGGCAGACGGTGCACCAACAGCAGCAGCACTCGAAGCAGGAGAAGAAGCGCGCACAAGTGAAGGCGCGCCAGGAGATGGTGGTGCAGCTGCCAAAAAGTAAGGTCCTTTGCTTGGCTAATACCTTCAACACATGTTTCAAATACCATTCATATTCCAGAGGCCAAGGCCATGATTGTGGGCGAAATCACAAATGTGTTTAAGGACAAATATCCCGTGGCGGACAAGCTGAAAGTGATACCGGAATATGATATTATCGAGCAGGACCTGAGCAAACTTCTAGCGCCGGCGTTTCCTAATCAGCCATTGCGAGTCTACAAATTTGGATCCCGAATAACTGGCATCGGTACGCGATCCTCTGACTTGGACGTATTTGTAGATATCGGTGAGTTAAGGCCCATACCTATAACACTCTGATTTCGTTTGTAGTCCAATGGTGACGTGTGATTTGCATCGACAGGCAACACCTTTCACACTTTTGAGCACCGAGCATCGAATGCGACCATCAGCAAGCTGCGGGCAATGCGAAAGTTCTTTTGCGGCAGTGATGACTGGCGCATCATTAATGTAAGAGGAATACGACCTGAAAAGGGACATGGTTTGTAATCTGTATTCTTTCGTTCAGGTCATTGAGCAGGCTCGTGTCCCCATCATAAAGACTTGCCATTTGCCAACGGGTATCGAGTGTGACATTTGTCTGAATAGTCTTGGTTTTTGCAACACGAATCTACTGAAGTATGTATTCGAGTTTCAGCCACTGGGTAAGTATCGAAAGCATTGTACATCTGGAGCGTCGACGTCATATTGTTCTTTGTTCTTTCGTGACAGCTCAATACATGTGCATATATGTGAAAAACTGGTTGGAGCGTTGCAAGCTGACGGAGCAAATATCAACATATAGCATTACTTTAATGGTAATTTACTTTTTGCAACTGCAGCACTTGCTTCCGCCCGTATCGAGCCTGCAGATGGAACAGTCGATCTCCCAGCTTGTGGGGCGTAAGTTCCTTATTTTATGCTAATGAATGCATGGATTTCACTGAGATATATATTTCTTTTTTAAGCTTGGATCGTCAACTTTACGCCGAAATTGCCGAGTGACCTGGGACTGCAGCAAATGGAAGTGACCGTGCCTGTTGTCAAAGGTTTCTTAAAAGCTTTCTTTGCATATTTTGCAACCTTTGATTACGAACACTTTTTGGTCTGCCCGTATTTGGGTCGCGCTGACACTGAAATACAGAATATTGAGAAGTCACTGCAGAGTCGGTAAGGAACAGTGTTTTCAGCTGTTAAGTTGTGACATCGTATTAAGACTAAGGTTATTTATTGATCCTGTATTTCCTATTCATTTTAGGTATTCTGCATATGTAGCTTCTAATCCCGATTGCTCGCTGCAACTGCGAAAGCCGATGGTGGTCCAGGATCCTATACAGCTTAATCACAACGTGACAAAGGCGGTTACCCGATATGGCCTGCAAACATTTGTAGATTATTGTCAGCAAACGGCATCGTTGCTAGAGGAGCCGTCGGCCAATTGGCGCCAGCGCAATACATAATCCACAGCCCGGAGCAAGGAATCTCGTGTCCGGTTGCGATCCCATCCCTCCACTCTGAAGATAGTTCAGGCGCTGGCCTGTTAAGTTATGTATGACTTTGTGCGTATGTGAAGATTTTCCCCTCTGCTGTAAATTCAATGCGAAGAACGCCAGTTTGGTTCAATACAAAACGCACAAAGTATATAAGTGACTTCTGTATATATTTCACTAGCAAGCGTTAGATATTTAGGGTATTCCGTATACGACTGATTAACTAAATTATAAATATATCGGCGCTTTATTAAGCCGGTTAGAGAGACTGACCCATTCCCAATGGATGTACCGTAAATGTTTTTTTTTGTTTCAAAAATGCAAAATTCAAATGCAATTCAAAATTTTCAGTAATTTAGCTGATATTTTCAGCTACTTTTGGATCGCCGAATGACCAGCTGCCGATATTTTTTACTGATTTAGTTTAGTATAGAGAATACCCTAATTATAATGGGTTTTGGTTTCAATTGCATTAACACGTAAAAAAGCGTCACAATGGCACAAATGCCTTTGATGGCCGGACTTTACATCTGCCAGGATTCGGGCAGACGATTAAACATTTTCAGCATCAGGTATATGAAGAAAACCACGATGAGGAAGAGGCCCAAAAATGTGATTCGGTTTAGCCAGTGCTGCTTGGACTCGCACATCATGTTATATATGTTAATGGCAGAAGCTTCAGTCTCCTCCTTTTCGCCGTTGTTGTCAATGACAAAGTGAGACTTCTCGCACTTCTGCTCCAGCGGCATTTGAGACTCCACGCGATGCCGCGCCTCCGATTCCGATAGCTCATTGCGGGCAATCAGTCGCTCCAGCTGCTTGTCGGAGTCACTGCAAATATGTACAAATTTATACAAAGTTGAAGAATTAAAACACAGATGACGGATTGCTACCAGGACACGCAGATAATCTTGTGAATAAAGTCCATTAGGATGCCGGTTTCAAACAGAAGTGGCAGGTCGAGGACGATCCAAGCATGCCCCGTTACCAGCAGCTTGCACACCCGCCAGAAGATCTTCCGATGAATGGTGGGATGCGTGATCTTGTTCAGTTTCCCACGCAGCTCCTTGTCCTCGAAAATCATTTTGCCCAAGGCGGCGCGGTTTATCTCCTTACTGGGCAACAGCACCTCATCGCCGAAAATTTCCCGGATCTGCTGCCAACATGGCTGACCTGGTTCCACAACTACACAAGCAAAATAAATAACGACAATTAGCGGAAAAGGTCGTTAATTATGGAATGACTGCAAGGCGGATGTGCTCTACTTTGAACTCACTCTCCCTGGCTATTTTATCAGCGTCTATTACAGGAATGCCCTTTTTTTCGAACACTTTGCTGACAGTGCTCTTGCCAGAGGCAATACCCCCAGTTACGGCCACAATAAACATATTACGACGGACAGTTAAAATACTATAGTAACTAGGAATGTTTTAATATGACAATTTAGATGTGTAGTGTGACCAAGTCGTTAATTTTCTATATACAGTTTAGTGTTTAAAAACACTAGAAATTAATGTGTACAATTTAAAGGTTTTTTTAAATTAATTTTAAAATTGCCTTTGTTTGTTATCTAAATTTTGTAAGAAAATTATTTTTAAATTGGCGCCGTAACTTTAACAATTATATAAAATACTGAAAATTAGTGTTACCATAACGAAAATCAATAGGCACTGTGCAACACTTTTTTTCGCGTATCCAAAATGGCGTCTGAGTAATTTTTTTTGCAGCGTTTTGTGAAATTTCCACGCGCTCTTTCGACTGTAAACGACATTTCTGCGCGTACTTCAGTAACAAACAAACAGCTACCTACTCCATCAACTTTAACAGATCTCTGTACCAAGGAAAAAAAAGCATCAGCAGCAAGATGGTGGATAAAATCGAAATGAGCCTCGACGACATCATTAAGTCCACCCGCTCACAAAAAAAGCCGCAGGGAGGTGCTGCTCGCGGCGGCCCTGGTGGTGCCCGTCGTCCTGGCGGTCCGCAGCGTGGCTCAGCTGGTGGTGCCCGCCGCGGCGGCGGTACCAACAGCTCGTCCAGGAAGCCAGCGCCGGCTAGTGGAGCGGGGGGCGTGCTCAAGGGTCGTCGTGGAGCCCCTGCCGGCGTCATACAGAAGACCAAGTTCGCACGGGTAATTCAAAGCATTTCGACTCGGGCATAATCGGAGCAGCCGGAGCATAATATCCATGCGTTCACCTGGACAAGACCAAGCGAAGCTCTTCCCATTACCCACGCACACCACTACAAGTACAAATACAAGCTCAAGTAGATGGGAAGGCTGAATGCAGAAATCAAAATGGCGCGGCTAACAGTGCCAAGGCCTTCCACGGACGGAACAGATCAGCATTACGCTCTTCCACGACCCCGACCTCGCATCTTCAGCGCCAGCGACGCCTAAACTTTTCCTTAACCCCGTTCTTACAGAACACTAAAACAAACAAAGCCAAACATATATATATATATAAATATATATACCAAAACAGACAGTGCATCAGCAATATGCTTTCGCTTTGAGTCCATTCTCTTTCCCAGTTTTCCGCGTGAATCTCTCCCGTCTCTCTTGGCAGTCCTCTTGAGGCTAGGATACGATGCAACTGCTGCCACTGCCACTCCCACCAAATATTTGATACGCATCGCGTGATCAAACCAACAAACACAACATACCCTTCTACCTAATACTACCCCCACCTCTAGGGCGATGTAAACAGCGCATGGAAGCATGATATGTACGACGGACCCAAGCGGGGCTCCGCCGCCGCCGCCGCCGCCGGAGGATCCGGACCCACTCGCCTCATCGTTGGAAACTTGGACTACGGCGTGTCCAACACTGACATAAAGGAGTTATTCAACGACTTTGGACCAATGAAGAAGGCGACAGTGCATTATGATCGCTCTGGTCGCTCATTGGGTGAGTTTTTAGCAATGATAGAATTACAAAAAAACCAACTCGTTAGGAGTATAGAGATACTGTGTAGCACTTTCACAGTGACAAAGAGGGTAAACAAAAAAATAACACAATTCAGTGAACCTCAAAAAAGAGCCTATCAAAGAAAACCAAATTCTTATATTGAATAACTTTTCTTTATTTCACCATTTAACATTAATTGTTACCTTGTTACTTTTACAGGCACTGCTGATGTAATCTTTGAGCGTCGCGCCGACGCGTTGAAAGCCATCAAACAGTACCATGGCGTTCCTCTGGACGGGCGCCCGATGACCATTCAGCTAGCTGTCTCCGATGTGGCCGCCTTGACACGCCCCGTGGCCTCGACCGATGTGAAGCGACGCGTCGGCGGGGGTGCAGCTCCTCCATTCAAGCGTGGTGGTGCGTATCCATACCTTTAAATCGGGGACCGTGAATAATGCCGATTTTTTTAACTCAAAACATCACCCATTTACAAATCAACATGAAGATCATTTTTGGATTTATGCGCTTCCACAAAGATTTTTAAATGCCTATTTAAACTTTTATGTAACAAATTAGTTAACATCTAGTGACTTGACACTTTACATTAGTTAACATCAAGCGACTGAACACTTCATATTTTTGATAACAAGAAGATTAGTGTAATAACATTAGCTTATTAGCATTATTTTTATAAAGAGATTAGTACTGATGCATTAGCTTATTAATATTCTTTAAAAAATCTTCCGAAAACAACACTATCCCTATGGCCCCGATAGTGAAATAATTATTACTTGTCATAAATATATCGTTAAATATTACTAATTCGTTTATACATACTTTCGAAAGGTTTTTGCCAATTGTTCATACATTAAATGAAAAGTTTACAAACTATTGTTTTACACTTGAGTCAAAAAATTATAGCAATTACACGGTCCTTGATAGTAGCAATCCCATCCAATCCTCCAATCCTTACATTTCCCTTTGCAAACTGTGTTTTATAGGTGGCCAAGCTGGAGGATCTCCGCGTCGCGGAGGCTTTAAACGTCCGGCCGGAGGCAAGCCCGCCGCCGGCGGAGGCCAGCGAAGGGAGCGCAAGGCCCCACCCACTGCCGAGGAGCTGGACGCCGAACTGGACTCGTACATCAACGACATGAAGATTTAAATTAGCCAATAGTCTGAATTAGTCTATCAAACAAAAAAAGAAAACAAACAAACACACAATCCCTAGTCTTAAGCCAGCCACACACAAGGACAGTCTTAGAATTGTGCAAGAAACACACATCCGGATCGCCGACGACGCCGCGCACAAGCAAGTGGGATCAATCCCAATCCGATGGCGCTTGTAACCATTTAATTGTTAGTTATATATACATATATATGGCGGCTAGTTGGATAAGTCGACCAACTTGAATACATTTGATGCTGTATTTAATATAAATACATACGCTTTAACAACAACGGGTTCGAACCGACTATGACTTAAAGGACACGCCTGTAATTCTAAACTGAAGTGTAATAAAAATACTAGAATTAATTTCGTGACCAAACCAAAACTTGTCTTCACTGACCCCGACCCATCATCTCATTAGGTTAGCAGTTTATTGTTTAGCTACTAGGCGGACTCAAGAATCTCCACCTTTAAATTGCTTCAATAAAAGAGAGCGATATTTAATTATTAAATCTTTTATTTTTGAATAATACATCGATGGTTGTTATAAAAGGGAAGTTTATTTTGGACAAACTTTACAGACTATTTAGAAGTTTCAATCGGACACACTTTAAGTACAAATGCTGAATTGGACTTCGGTAGTAGTCGGTGGTGGGTGGTAGAAGCAAAGTCAATCCGGAATCTTCATGGGGCGGAATCACAATTTACTTAAATTTTTCAACAATTGCGTTAGACG